>JAXCGZ010021376.1:10000-30000 GCA_037179515.1 Halocaridina rubra
ATATCATTATTATTATTATTATTTTTATTATTTTTATTGTTATTACTATTAGTAGTAGTAGTAGTAGTAGTAGTGGTGGTGGTAGTGGTAATAGTATTATCATCATCTGTTTTTTGCTCTTCTTATAATTATTTATACTGATATTATTATTATCGTTATTATTGATATGGATATTATTATTATTGTTATTATTTTTTTAAATTGTTGTTATTGTTACTCTTACTGTTAATAATATTACTAACATTGTATTCATTATTATTACTGTTATAATAATAATAATAATTATTATTATTATTAGTTTTATATTATTATTATTATTATTATTATTATTATTATTATTATTATTATTATAATAGTCACCGTGGCTCAAGCGGTAGCGTCCGCGACTCTGAGGCGTCAGGTCGAGGGTTCGCGCCCCGTCACGGTCTGTGGTTAGCAAGGGCATGCACTCATGGTAAGGATTACATTTGCCAAAACAAGTCCTTCTCAAGAAGGAAACCGTCCTAGCCCTTGGTAGAAAAGGGATTCCGTGACGTAAAACCTTGAAAATTATTATTGTTGTTATTATTATTATTATTATTATTATTATTATTATTATTATTATTGTTGTTGTTGTTGAGTTTGAGACACGAGAATAGAAAACCTACAACTTTAATTTACGAAGAATTTCCGTGGAATGTTAGGTGTCCTGATATTAGGAGGTTTCACATGCATATTCTCTTATATGTTGAAGACTGTTGCATTTGGTTAGGTTAGGTTTTTAAAGTTTTATAATTCTAAGTCAAGCTCTGCTCCGCAGATATTGTTGTTCAAAGAAAATCACATTTGGTTAGTTTCAGTACAGAGTCTTCCTCCAAGTTGGTATGATTTCCGTCATCACATACATTATTGTTGAGAGAAGAAAATATATTAGGTTAGGTCAAGTCAGGTTAGGCCAGGTCGGGTCAGGTTAGCTTAGGCTACGTTAGGTTAGGTTAGGTATGGTAATGCAAGTTAATGTGTGTACTAATTCCCTCAGGACATATTCTATTATGGAGAGAAGAAATCACTGTAGGTTATGTCAGGTTAGGTTAGTTTAGGTGCTAAGTTATATCGTTCTTGGGCAATGTAAACCAGAATGTTGTTTGCATGTATATGAAACCCTTTAGAAAATACTTCATTATTGAGAGAACTGACGTAGGTATCGGCATAAATTATATCATTATTGATTAACTTATTGGCAGTAATAATGATATAGTGTATATACCTTCAGCGCATGCGCATACATATATACTTGCATGCATACTAATAGATACATATGCTTATGCAGATCCATACAAGCATACGTGCATACACACTTATACATATATGCATGCATGGAAGTATATATATATATATATATATATATATATATATATATATATATATATATATATATATATATATATATATATATATATATATATATATATATTGGTATAGCATATAGATGAATAAATCTTTTTATACAAGGTGAAGAAATTGTATAGAGAGAGCTTCTTCCATTGGGGTACAGGTGGCACTGCCAGAACTAATCTTCAACATTTTTATTCTTGGTATTTCTTGGTGCTTTTCCAAGGTTTAGCAAAAATTATATGATATATAAGGCATCTCATCCTCAATCTTTGCTGCAAACACCCTCTTTCAAAAATATAAGACTTCTCTGGAAGTTGAACCTTCAAATTTTTGTCTTTTTTAATTTGATTTCTTTTCTTCTAAGTATGTTTGATAATTAACATGTAGTAGGTTGGCTCATGGCATCAGCCGCCTGTTGCGATACTACAGTTGAAGGTTTTTTTGACCTTAAATTGGACAGTCCAGGACAGTTCGATCTTAAGTCTTCCTTCGGTTACGGTTCTTTTGCTATGCCTACATCAACACCGAATATTCTTGGATATTCGTTACACATCTCTTTATTATCCCTTCACATCTAACAAGTCATTACACTCTCCATCTCTGTTTCTCTTTATGTATTCTTCGTGCCCAGGCCCGATGAGGGCTGTTTTATTTTATAATTTTTTTGGCCTGTCCTGGTGCCACAATCATTAAAAAAACAAAAAAATCTGAGGATGAAAAATGACTTTCGAAAGCCCGGATACCAAGGCACAAGGGACTCGCATGTTGAAGATTAACTTTGACGAAGAAGCCGTTACCCCACTGGGAGAAGCTCTGTCTATATAGTTATTCTAAGGAGATATATGAAAATTGCTGTCTTCGAACCTTGTTTAAAATATATATGCCTCTGTGATGCTAAACCAATAAGTAATAAGCCCAGAGATTTCTTATCTTCCATATATATATATATATATATATATATATATATATATATATATATATATATATATATATATATATATATATATCTATATGCAGTAATGTGATCTCATGTGTCTCCAAGGATAGTGTTCTTGGTCCTGTGCATTTCATCCAGTATACTCATGACATGTGGACATGTCTGGAAAACAAACTAGTTGCTTATGCTGATGATGCGGCCATAATCGCTGTTGCTTCATCCCGAACCTAAGAGTAACTGTCACTTGAGTCCCTGAATAGAGATCTTGCTAAAATTATTGTTTGGTTCGAGATGTGGAACATGATGAAGTTAGAGGCTATTACAGCACAAAATATGATGATAAGTAGGTGTAGAACCCAAATGCCAAACTTTTTATTGATAATGTTCCCTTAACTGTCTTGTCTGTAATTCGTTCCACTTCTTGGGGGTGCTGGTTGATAATAAGGGCGACTTTCGAATAACATATTTGTTGTATATCGCCCTCAATTGCAGAGAGATTTTTTTTTATTTTGAGGAATGTTTTAAGATTTTTGGTGACAAATGTATTATAATGAATTATTTTAAGTCTTTTGTACTTTTTAGTCAGGAGTACTGCTACCTAAGTTTGATCAGCAGCTGCAGATTCTCCATTTAGGATTATTATTGGATAAAGATTTGGGTGTAGCTAAAGTTCTTATTCCTGAAGAAGGTACTGACCTGTGGCACAGACGCGTCATTGGCTCTCTTTGCTTTCTGTATAAAATTTATTACATTGTTAATCACCCTTTGCATGAAGCTCTTTCATTTGCTTATTCCATCCTACACACATGACCAGGAAGGCAGCCAATGCTAGAAGAATATTTAATTTTCAATATTCAAGAATTTTTATTCCATCTACCACTTGTTCCGGTTTTACGTCACGGACTCCCTTTTCTACCAAGGGCTACGACCGTTGCCTTCTTGCGAAGGACTTGTTTTGGCCGATGTAATCGTTACCATAAGTGCATGCCCTTGCTAACCTCAGACCGTGACGGGGCGCGAACCCTCGACCTGACGCCTCAAAGTCGATGACGCTACCGCTTGAGCCACGGTGACTACACTTTATTCCAGTTACCACTAGGAAGTGGAATGAATTGACTATCCATGCTGTTTAGAGCTTCACAAGTGTAAAGATATGCATAAATAATTTTCTTTATTAAGCAGATTTTGATGCTGAATTATAATATATATATATATATATATATATATATATATATATATATATATATATATGTATATATGTATATATATATATATATATATATATATATATATATATATATATATATATATATATATATATATGTATATATATATATATATATATATATATATATATATATATATATATATATATATATATATATATATATATATATATATATATATATGTATATATATATATATATATATATATATATATATATATATATATATATATATATATATATATATATAATGGAATAATGCCGGTATTGCAATACTGAGTTCTACCATTGTTTGTAATATAATTTTTTTTTTAGTTTTTCCTTTTTTTCCGTCAATTTGAATTCCTGCTGGAGTCATTTTGGTTTATAGCTTTTTGATATATTTTCAGTTGAGCTTGTTCCTTGGCTCATGATAATAATAATAATAATAATAATAATAATAATAATAATAATAATAATAATAATAATAACGAGAATTATCTATAAGTAACGCGAAGAGGTATATATAAATATTTATTCTCCTATTCCGAGAGATCTTTTCCTTTTGATATATTCTTAATATTAATGTATTTTAAGCTCCTATTCTCTGCCTATGCCATAATAATGTAGTAGGTTGACCCATGGCATCAACCGGCCGTTGCAATATTACCGCTGAAGGGTTTTGTGGACTTAAATAAGACTGTCCATGACAGTTCGATGTTAAGTCTTCCTTCAGTTACGGTTCTCTTTCTATGCCTACATCAACACCGAATATTCTTGGATATTCGTTATACATGTCTTATTATCCCTTTACATCTGACAAAAAAAAAAAAAAAAACGTACATGCCTGCACATGTACTCCATAGCCTCTCGCATACCTTACTATTTATGTTTAGTATATTCCTCATATGTCAACCCCCTTTTCCCATTCCCCAATTTTCTCCTAAGCCCTGGAGAAACCATCCAATCCCCCCAACACACAATGCCACATTCCTCAGCCCCCAGATAGACCCCCTCCCCCTAGTGCCACGAGGCTCTTCTCAATGAAGTCTTCCGAAGGAAGATTTATCTATCTAGGGAAGGTTGATAATTGGATTGGAAAAGACTTCCTCTGACATCTAGAGAGATGAAGAAGGTTCTGATATGAGAAAGAGAGAGAGAGAGAGATGCAGAATTAGTTTGCATTTAAAAATTGTTTATTTGTGTGTGTGAGAGAGAGAGAGAGAGAGAGAGCGTAGGATTATTTTGCACTGAGAAATAATTTTACCAGTGTGTTTACCTAATTGCATATTTGAATTCTAATTTAGCTGAAAGGTGCAATGCTCGCTGTTCACCGTCACCCAATTTGCGATTGTTTATATACCTATTTACGTGTGTGTGTGTGTTTTTTTTTTTACCAAAAGATGAACTGTTTGTGTCTTCCCAATCTCTTAGTCATACATATTTGAAATATATATATATATATATATATATATATATATATATATATATATATATATATATATATATATATATATATATCTATATATATATCTATATATATATATATATATATATATATATATATATATATATATATATATATATATATATATATTTTTTTTTTTTTTTTTTTTTTTTTTTTTTTTGTAATCAGTTATTTTCAATGGTGAATTTATCTTGATGGGACATTTACTAGTAGCTCCCCATCTCCAAGCTATCCTTTTATGGTGAGTTTAAAGGAAGGTTTTAAAGCGGTTAATGATAAAATGCTAGCAGTTCCCCGTCGCTACGTCATGCATAATTCAGAGATATGTATAGAATATGCTTACGTACCTGATAGAATATGCTTACCTACCTGATAGAATATGCTTACGTACCTGATATCCAGCCACCTCTGTGCCCATCCCAAGTCCTAATCAGTGGGGAGAGTTGGCATCAGAAGGGTAATACGGCCGTAACAGTGAACATGAATCACTGAACTTCAATAGGTCTGTCCAGGACAGTTCGATGTTAAGTCTTCCTTCAGTTACGGTTCTTTTTCTATGCCTACAGCTACACTGAATATTCTTGGATATTCATCACACTTCTTTTATTATCCCTTCCCATCTGACAAGTCATTACACTCTCCATCGCTGTTTCTCTTTACTTTATGTATTTTATTATTTTTGGCCCGTCCTGGTGTCACAATTATAAAAAAAAAACTGTATTGCCTCCTAGACGTTATTGAGTAAAACTGACCTCATATGAACTAGGAAATTATTATATACAAAAATATGTGTATATACATGCATTTTTGCGTACTCACACACACACACACACACACACACACACACACACACACACACACACACACACACACGCGCGCGCGCGTGCGCGCGTGTGTGTGTGTGTGTGTGTGTGTGTGTGTGTGTGTGTTTACATGTATGTGTTGTGTATATACACGTGTTTATGTGCGTGTATACTTTTATGTCGTTATGTACATACATATGTATACATTATATATGTATAGTTGGTGTGTGTGTGTGTGTGGAAACGTTTTACACAGTTATTACCACCCAGGCAAGAGGATAAAAGGATCTGACCCCCCCCCCTCTTGTCTTTTCTTTTAGACGGATTTGGGGGTGTTAAAGTATTATTGTATATATGTATGGCTGCTAGCATAATGTATGTGTATGTGTTTATTTATATATGTAGGTATGTGTATGTATTTGTAGTAGTTTATTAGTATGACGATATCTGGATGTTTGTGTGTGTGTGTGTACAAAATCCATAATTCCCCTTATAATGAGACATACATAAGTAGGAAATCACAGACTCCTCGCTCCGCCCAATGTAGTCGACTTTTACGATTCGCAGGGGAACACGGAGGAGGTATTCTTGCCACCTTTAGCGTATATTCAGTGAGCACTACATAATTTAATCAAGTCTCAAAACATTATGCCTAAAATATCCCCATTGAAAGAAAGTCTGTTGACAGCGTCTCTTATCGAGGTAACAAATCTCTAACACATATTAATAGCAAAAATTTCATGTAGACTTGGTGTGTAAGCTTTCGAAAACTACAAGCCTCTATCGTCAGATAGTTTCAAAAAAACTGATGGAAAAATATCTTGGAAAAAGGTGAAGGATCCGGAGTGCTGTTTCCATAAGGGCCAGAATAGCCTTTTCCAAGAGTAGTTCTTCAGAAACCAGTATTTAAACTTTTTTTCCAAGATAATTCTTTTCATCATTGTTTATGGGAGGCTTGTAGCCTTCGAAAGCTTTCAAGCTAAACCTTTAGGAAACTTAAGCCTCAAATACTTTATGGCGAAGAGATTTATTACCTCTATGGGAGACACTCTTTCTACACACACGTCAACCGGGATAATTGAGGAATAATATTAAGAGACTAGGGTAAATTTTGCAGTCCTCTCTGATTTTACGTTCATATGTTGTGTGTGTGTATATTATATATATATATATATATATATATATATATATATATATATATATATATATATATATATATATATATATATGTGTGTGTGTGTGTGTGTGAGCTCGCGTGTTGTGTGCAAACATACATAAGCGCAATCTTGTTAACATACAGCATTAAATAGTAAGGAAGCCCATCATTGAAACACAAGTGCTTGAGAAGGGGTGCAGTTATGACCCGAAATATTGTGTTATTTTTATGTGTTGTTTCAATGATGAGCTTCCTTACTATGCATAAATATACATACGCGCATATGTGTACAGTATATATATATAAGCACATATTCATAAAACATACATAAATGCATATATACATGTAGCAGCATGGCTCATAGCAACAGTTGCCTGTTGCGATACTACAACTGAAGGGTTCTTAGATTTAAATAGAACTGACCAGGACACCTCGATGTTAAGTCTTCCTTCTGTTACGGTTCTTTGTCTGTGCCTACATCCACGCCAGATATTCTTTCATACACGTTACGCATCTTATTTCTTCACAGCTTACAAGTCACAACATTCCCAATCTCTGTTTCTCTTTGCTATATGTTTTCTTCGTGGCTAGGCCTGATGAATGCAATTTTCATTGCGTGTCCTGGTGTCACACATTAAAAAATAGACACACGCACTTTATATATATATATATATATATATATATATATATATATATATATATATATATATATATATATATATATATATATAAAACCAGATAAGCACATTACATATGTGAAAACATGAATCATTTTTTACCCCGACCGGGACTCGAACCTCGGACTTATGATAGCGCCTTGACTTAGTAATCATAAGTCCGAGGTTCGAGTCCCGGTCGGGGTAAAAAATGATTCATATATATATATATATATATATATATATATATATATATATATATATATATATATATATATATATATATATACGCACACACACACACATACACGAAATACCTCTTTCCAGCCGTCTACCTGTTTCCCAATTCAAATCTAAATACAGAAAAGCTTGCAATGATTGTTTAATAAAGTAATGATAAAAAACGTAATTGCTCTTCAAGGTCGGATCTGAATCACTCTCTGACTTCCACAGGGGGTGAGGAGGCAGGGAGAACTGACTTCCACAGGGGGGAGGAGGCAGGGAGAATTGACACTGTCCTTCAAAGGGGTCCTTTGAGGGGAGTGGATTGGAAGGGGGGGGGGGGGTGAGTAACTTATTTAAGTACTTCATATATTTTTTTTGTCTCCCATTATTGTCATTATGATTGAAATATATCCTTGAGGTGTAGTGATGATGATAATAATAATAATAATAAAAATGATAATAATAGTAATAATAATAACTGTATTGATATTACTACACTTCCTTGTATTATTCATGCTACATTTGTATCCGAAAGGAATGCATAAAATAAGAACAACAACGTCAATAATAATGATAATAATAACAACAACAACAATAATAATAATAATAATAATAATAATAATAATAATAATATTAATAATGATAATAATAATTTCCATCATGGTATTTCAGGTGGTTACGATATTAAAGACTTAATAAGCTCTCTGTTATTGGCTGACGTTGGACAAGAGCAGCCAATCACAATTCATATTGTTTCCAAAGTTAACTGTGATTGGCCACCGTTGCACAAGCTCAATCATAATTCAAGTCTTCTAGATTTTGGTATTGTTGTTGTTTTTGTTGGTCTTTATTCTCTCTACTTCTTATTCAACTTCTTCCGCTAATTCACCTCCTCCTCCTCCTCCTTCTTCTTCTTCTTCTTCTTCTTCTTCTTCTTCTTCTTCTTCTTCTTAACAACATTCTTCGTAATTTCTCTTCTTCTTCTTCTTCTTCTTCTTCTTCTTCTTCTTCTACTAATACCTCCTCTTCCTTTTTCTTCTTCTCCGTGATCTCTTCCCCTCCATCTTTTTCTCTTCCTCTTTCATTATCTCTTCTTCGTTCTGCTTCACTTTCTTTATTATCTTGTACTTTGCTTTTCATTCTCCTTTTCCATGTACTTCTTCTTCTTCTTCTTTTTCTTCTTCTTCTTCTTCTTCTTCTTCTTTTTTAAAGAGACGATGATTGGAAGTTGGTTTATTTTGGGAGAAGCAATTTTGGGAGTGTCTGCCGCGTCTCTGTTACCCGGTGATAGACTGTAATGAAGCGAGAGAAGTTTTTCTTTTTGTCGTTATCATAGTCGCCTTTATTTTACTCTCTCTCTTTCTTTCTTTTTATCTTCTGTCTTCATTTCTCTCCTCGTCCTGTATCGGCTGTCGCTGTTGAGTGACGTCAGAATATAAAGTTTTTTCTAGCTTTGTTTTTTTGTATGCAATGATGAGTTTTTTATTTTTTTTTTTGTCACAATAGCCTCGTGGGTTGACTTAAATTTTATGAATTATTCTTAATTTTGTTTATTCCGTATTTTATTTCCTTTATGTTCTGTTTGCTGTATTATTTCCTTCTGTTTGAAGTTTCCATGTCTTATTTATTATTCTCTTACTTATTTGTTTAGTTCTTTTCTCATTGTCTCCATGTTTTGTTTACTCTATTATTACTTTAATCGTGGATTTTCCAATCTTTTATTATTCCTTTTTATTGCAATATTGCATAATATGTAATCTTTTTATTTTCTTAATTCCTCTATTCGCTAGTTTTTCTATTTCTCATTAATTGGTATTTTGATTTTGTTATATATTTTATTTATTTTTAGTTAATTTTCTTATCTCTTATTAATTACTTAATTTTTTCTGTTCATTATTTATTCATAATTGGGTTTTCTTATTTCTTCGTTATTGCCCGTTAAATTTGGTTTCATTTTTTATTATTTGTGTATTCATTTATTTATTTTCTACTATTCGTATATCAGTTTGTATGTGTTTAGGTTTTTATGAGTTTTTTTTTTTATATAAATGTTGATATGGCTGCTGGAAGCTCCTGAAGAATTGGAACCTACCTTTTATCAACAGCGAAGAAAGGTTAGGTTAGGTAAAGTTAGGTTATAATTTGAGCTTTGCCCTTTAAAACTTAAGTTCTAACCGGGACAGTTCGATATCAAGTCTTCCTTCAGTAACGGTTCTCTTTCTATGCCTACATCAACACCGAATATTCTTGCATATTCGTTACACATGTCTTATTATCCCTTCACATCTGACAAGTCACAATACACTCCCGATCTCTGGTTCTTTCTATGTTTTCTTCGTACCCAGGCCTGATGAGGTTAGATTTATTATTATTATTTTTCTTTTGGCCCGTCCTGGTGTCACAATAATAAACAAACCAAACTTAATCTTTCTACCCTGTTGATAAATGGAAGGTCACAATGCTTCAGGAGCTCCGGCTACTGTTAAGATTTCGATTCTTCTTCTTCTGTTATTTTCAAAACACATATATTCTTTTTTCTTCTACTTATTTAGTCTTTTTCAACATTTTCTGCATTCTTCCTCAACCATTTTCATTTTTCTTCATTCGTTATTCCGTTTAATTCTTATTCTTCAGTTATATTCTATTTTCTTTCTTTCTTCTACATCATCTTTTTCTGTTATCATTTATCTTATTCTTCCTTATTATTATTATTATTATTATTATTAATTTATTTATTGGTAAAGGAAAAGACAGTAGTAGTGTGTGTCGTCTCCTAGGTCCTGCTACCTCCACCGGCGTAATGATTACTTAGAGAGGTATACATGGCAGTTCATATGTGAATGAGAGCTTACCGCAGTCTTTAACAATCCATTCTCTCTCTCTCTCTCTCTCTCTCTCTCTCTCTCTCTCTCTCTCGTTGGCATTGTCGGAAGATAAAATGCTGGTGTCAACCTCTTTGTTACCTGTTCCACTGCTAATTACTTTGAGAGAGAGAGAGAGAGAGAGAGAGAGAGAGAGAGAGAGAGAGAGAGAGAAACACCTAACCTCAAAGGAAAGAAGGAATGCTGTCCGTGGTTACCCGTCTCCATGCCATTCATAAATATTCATACAACAGTTAAATATTATTACTTGTGCACGTATAATGTTATTATTGATCTTAACAATGTTGCAAAATACGTAATGGAATATCTCGTTGAGGCCCTCCTCTCAAATCACTTCTCTTTAATGCAACAATAATTTAGGAATCTCATATAAGTTGTGTCTTTCGTTGGGTTCGGTTTTACGTCACGAACTCCCTTTTCTACTAAGGGCTAGGACGGTTGCCTTCTTACGAAGGACTTGTGTTGGCAGATGTAATCGTTACCCTGAGTGTATGCCCTTACAAACCTCAGTCCGTGACGGGGCGCGAACCCTCGACCTGCCACCTCAGAGTCGCAGACGCTACACTTTTCGGTGGAGGAAAGGTTAGGGTATTGTAAGTATACTTAGTAATTTATATATATTTTTTTTTACAAAATTGGTTATATAATTATGTATTTATTCGTCTAAGCATTTATTTATTTTGTTTACTTTTTATTTTTATATTTATTTATAATTTAATTACTGTGATCGGTTTTACGGCATTGACTCCCTTTTCTACTAAGGGCTGGGGCGGTGTCTTCTTGGGAAAGACTTTGGGTTTTTGCAAGTGCGACCGTTACTCTGAGTGCATTCCCTCTCTAACCTCTGATTATGGATGGCCGCGACCTCTCGACCTGACGAATCACAGTCGCTAGCGTTACCACTTTGCTCCTGTGATCACCAAATTAATATATTTAATTGCTACTTTAGTTTTGTATTTACTTATTTTCTAATATGGTTACTTATATACTTGTTTATTTGCTTCTTTATACATACATACATACATACATACATATATATATATATATATATATATATATATATATATATATATATATATATATATATATATATATATATATATATATATATATATATGCTTATTCATTTGTATGATTATGTATTTTTTATGAGTGTGGCACAGGGGCGGGCAAAGAAAATTGCCCTCACCGGGCCGTTGCACCAAGAAAGCATTTAAGAATTCAGCTTAAGGACGATGCCGAAATAAGAGAATGTGAAAAAAGATACAAGCTGAAAGAATTGTTAGAGTAATCTAGGCCGAAAGGTGATGGTAAAAGAAAGCATAGAGAAACAGAACTTGTGAGTGTTGTGACGTGACAGATATGAAGGGATAATAAGAGATGTATAGCGAATACACCAGGTATATTCAGTGTAGTTGTAGACATAGGAAAAGAACCGTAACTGAAGGAAAACTTAATATCGAACTGTCCTGGACAGCCTTATTCAAGTCCAAAAGACCCTTCATCTGTAGTATCACAATGGGCGGATGATGCCTTGGGCCAACCTACTACACTAAGGAATACAACAAAAAGGTCCTCCTTTTTTTAATTGCTGTCGTATGAATTTTTGACTTCCATTTGAACTCGCACTTTGTAAGATGACTGGGTTATCTCACCGTTTGTCACCACTGACGTAATGTTAAATTACTATGTTATAATTATTAGTACCAGACGGGTACAAGGTAAGAATGGACAAGCAGTGATTCCTTTGCTTATATTTATTCTAGAGTACAACACAACTTCGACGCCTCAATGCCCCCACCCTATGACTATCACAATCTATGATCTATTCGTGCCCCGGGCAAAGTTCTAACTAACTGTGCCTGCCCTGGGTGGTTCTTGAAATACCCCCAGGGGCAGGGCGTGGCTTGACATCCAATCCTGCCAATGAAATCAAGTGACATCTAGTCCTGCAAATCAACGCCAGGTTCGAAGTGGAGTCCCACCTACTTCCGGGGAGGAGCTATTGGGCATCTCTCCAGGGCATGTACTTACGTACGGGCCACATGTTTGTGTTTCTTGTGGTTTAGGAAATGGCTAACTTCCTGGCCTTTCCTACCCTCTCGATGCCAGATCCTAAGTCTCACGGTTCCGGTCATATATCTCCTTGACACTTTCTACAAACATTGTAATAAAATATCTGTGCCCTCGACCAACCGTTACCCCTCAAGATTTGTTACAAGTTTCAGATTCTGGCTTCAGCATGACGGACTGGCTTCAGCATGACGGAAGTCATACGACATCCCTCCCAACCAAAACTGAAATATCTCTTATTTCAGTCGAAGCATGGGCTAATTTTTCGAGAGCTCTTGGACGTATCCTAGCTAACATTAGTTTACAATAGAAATGGGGCCGAATTATTTAAGCTATTTTCTAAGAATTCCTATTTCTATGAATCCTAAACAAATTACACAAACATAATATATATATAGTATAATTTCAGTGTGTAACTAATATCAACCATTAATTAAGATCAAAAGTCACTTTAAATCAATACATTAATTCATCTACTTCTCTCGTTTCTTTAAAAGACAAAATTGAGTTAATTACAGTAGAATTATGACTCATTTAGAACATTAGCAAACAATTAAGTAGAGTATTAGCATGTATAAACATGTAAAATGCAATAGACCATAACATCAATAGTAATTTCTATAAGAAACCTTATCTTATAATTTCTACTCTTATTGTTACTATGGGCATTAATTTATTTTAAAATTTGGCCTTAAAACTACGCCTGAAACAAAACATGTTTTACTGTGTGTAAAGTCGAAACATTTACTATCTTGATATGCAATTACTATTCAGAGACCAATTAATATAAAAACTTAATGAACACAAAGATTAAATCATAATTCAAATAATAATAATGCTAAAACAAAACACTAATATTATTTAAGCAGAAAAACAACTTATTAATCTTAGTGCAAATCATACAATTTATCAATGGCACTTATTCAAAACTATATCTAAGGGAGACTCTGAGTTTTCGCTTAAAATTATCTTAAAGCTAGTAAAACAAAAAAATAAACATAAAAATAAAAATATTTTGTCTTTTAGCATAAAAGACGGTGGGGACATTTTCTTTCCCATTTTTTCAGTTCTAATACGGGGGTAACTTTAATTAACTAATAAGGGATTCTTAAATACCCTTCTTTCTCTCTTCACTAAAGTTTGGACATGTATAGGGATTATTTTTCTTTCTCGTTTACGTGGCTTCTAATAGGTATTATTAAAATATTTTAAAATATTTCTGTGTTTCTTTTCCTCTCTTTTCACTACAGTTATGACATGTATGGGGATCTCCTTGTTTCTGGGATTTCATCAAGATTACATGGTTTTTTAAAGTAGTTTAAAACTTTTATTTTTTTAGGACTGTTCTCCCTGTCTTAGGACGACTTTTAATTTCTCTGTCCAGGACGACTTTTAATTTCTCTGTCCAGGACGACTTTTAATTTCTCTGTCCAGGACGACTTTTAATTTCTCTGTCCAGGACGACTTTTAATTTCTCTGTCCAGGACGACTTTTAATTTCTCTGTCTAGGACGACTTTTAATTTCTCTGTCTAGGACGACTTTTAATTTCTCTGTCCACGACGACTTTTAATTTCTCTGTCCACGACTTTTAATTTCTCTGTCCAGGACGACTTTTAATTTCTCTGTCTAGGACGACTTTTAATTTCTCTGTCTAGGACGACTTTTAATTTCTCTGTCTAGGACGACTTTTAATTTCTCTGTCTAGGACGACTTTCGTTTTCTCTGTCCCTTGCTCATGAATTCTTGCTAGGTGCGATTCCACGGTTTCCCTCGGGGATTCTATTTTTTTCACTCCCTCGCTGTCCTTGCTGCAGGCCCAGGTTTGTTGCCATATCTCCGTTACTCGGATAGGCAAAACAAAAAGGACAAGGACTGGGCCCATCCGCTAATCCTTCCAGCCCGGCTTCCTCGTCCCGCCCTCGGCCGATCTTGACTAAGACCACCACGCAGGAGACCTGCAACGTCACAGCGATTCTCTTCCGTACGGCCATCCACACGTACCTTCGAAGCAGATCTCGGGATGAAAATTTGAACCTCTGTCACTACTACAGTTGTAAGAAAGGTTCCCTATGACTTCAGGGTACCAACAATGGCCATACGTTGGTAATCGAGGCTATACTTTGCCTCCCCTGCAACTGCAAGTGATTGCAATCTCTATTCAATGGGCACTAGGGACTTGTCTGAGCGGACAAAATCTAAAGACTTTTAGAACTTGCAGGTCGGGGCTGCCTAGGAATAGGGTGGTAATGGAAGGTATGTGTCTACACAACTAGATTATTATTCCAAGATACTTAGGACTTAGCAACTGCTACATAGCATTACTCTACTATAAATGTCAAAAAGAACAATCATTAAATGCTGAGAAAAGCCACTAAAGAAACATTCTTATTAGCGGTGGCTACAGTAACATCAAGTATGAATTCAGATAAAAGATACAAATCATCAAGTTACTGCTGATTTCCTTTCAAAAATAATAGCAACAGGCCATTGAGAGATAGCAACAATATCAGTCAACATAATAACATTACTAATAATCATGATCTAAAAATAAGAATAATAAACAATAAAAATAAATATACTAAATCAGAAATATCAATATATATACAATGGAGACTGACATTCAGAAGTAAGAACAGAGTTCTATACTTATACTTCATAGCAATGCTCATTCTAACACAGTCTCTTTTAATATTTAAATTCCTGCTGTCATAATCAATGTATATATATAGAGCATAAGTGGCAACTCGCTGGCTCCACAATTTGTCAATGGGAGTTCTATCTATTCTCTAAACAGTTGCGACATGTGGCACAAACATTTATGCAAATGGCGGTACTACCGATGTCTTATCAGTATTTATGCAATAACAGCATGCAACAATCTATCAACTGAAATAAAATGTAGGCACAATTATCGCCTAGCTTCGCTGGAAAAAACACACACAAAAAATCAAAGACAGCAACGTTCTTTTAGCATTGAACGGAGCCTCTGTCAGGCTCAGAGTGGAGTGAAAGGTAGGAGAGAGAGAGAGAGAGAGAGAGAGAGGCTGGGCGATCGTGAAATACGTTGCGGTTTCCACTCACAAATCAGCTGAGATGGGCCTCTGTCTTTTACTTGTACTGAAAATAAAAAATTGTCGCAGAGTATCTCTAATAATAAAATAAATAAACAAATGAACGTGGACAAACGTTAGCAATGACTATCGATAGAGTCTTACGTTTATTGTCAGCGGCTATTCTCATTCCCTCATTAACAAAAACAAAAGCAAAAAGAACTTAGTGTACAACTGCAGAACTGTCGAAGCATAAATCCATTCCTTTCTGTTTAATCTTGATAAGGACTTTACTATAACGGCATACACATCCTCGTCTATAATGACAATTCTTTTCTTGCTATAAATCAGAGGGTTGAGTTGAAGCACACACACTCTGATGAAATTAAAGCAAAAGACCAAAAGCATATGTGACAATATCTTTACTATGATCAACAAAAGCACAAATATCTTTTTTTTTTTTTTTTTTTTTTTAACCGACGTCTTATAATGACTTAAATATCATTGGTTTTAAATTTAGAACTCAGCGGATAATCTCTAATAATCTCAATTATCTTTAATTTGCTCGATTGTAATCTAAAATTCATGAAAATGATAGGGATTAACCATGGTTATCTCTAGATAATCTTTTCAGAATCCTTTAAGTAAGATTTTAAAGATTTCTTCAATACAAAAAGAACTATAACAAAAGCGGGTATCTAAGAATATAAAAAGTCTATCTCTGTGTATGCAATAATAAAAACAAAAAGTATATTTCATTAGCAACAGTAAAGAATGCATTTTGCTTAAACTTCAAAATCTCGTACGGAGTTGTACATAAACAATTCAAACATAAAATATATATATTCTTTTACTATCTCGAATTTGACTTATAACTGCTCTCTCAAATACGGGAGAATATAATTTTGATAAAACATTATCATGGCTAAAACTCGCAAAGTTTTATTTTATCAATCTAACATATCTCTTCAGACAGATAATGTATATACTGCAGCTAGCAAAGAAAATAAAGAATCATTCATAGATTCACGTCCTTTATCACGTAACATCTATCTTGGAATCTCTCGGAAATCGAATAATAATCTCAATGGCGGAGTAGGGGACAAAACAAAAATAAAACAAACTTGGCATTTCAACCATATCTGGGCAGGTGGAGAATTACTTTCTCAAACATATCCCTCACTAGATATTGCAACAGCGCATCACCTCCCATAAATACGCTCTGATATGGCATGCAGAAGGACCTGGCGGAGCAGGGGAACGATCCTCGCAGAGACTCCCCAATCGTGCTTCCTAACGGTGCTTTCCGCGATTTCACCCCCTAGAGCAACCCCCCCCCCATTATACCCCTATTACACTCATTATACTCATTCGCTCACATGCGCTCACATTCAAACTTGCATTCCCTTTCTCTCTGTCTATGGAAAATTCTCCATCCCTTACCCCGATAAAGGAGAGTAAAGGTGAAATCTCGGTTGGGCCGCACGGTCACAGACTGCCTCACCAGTCCTAGGTCCCATTCTAACGAACAAACAAACATTCTACTCCCTTGAAGCTACATTAGGGTGACACTGAAAAACCTTCCCTATTCTAGGACAGCACAAATTACTCTTACTTTCGCCTGCATAGCGCGAAATAAAAAAACTCATCTCTAAGCAATATCACAAAATTTCTTATTCTTCAAAAATAAAATGCCACACACGTATCGTAATATTAATTCCCCATCATCATAACACAAAAAGAACGATCTGTCATTTATGTCTTTCTTTCGCTAAAACATTACTCCCGCGGAGAAAAAACAAACAAAAAAAAAGAAAAAAACTTAAAAACAGGCGCAATCTTAACACTCGATTTCTTACGCTTTAAGAAATTAATATAACAATGATTTCACGTACATTAAATATCAAGGATCAGTACAATTACTACAGATTTATAATAACGAGGTTGGGAGATCGAATGGTCACTTCCACATTCCTTTCTCGAAAATCACACGTGTTCTAAGTAAAACCTTAAAAGCAGATTCAAGTATATTACTCACTCGATTTCTTACACTTAAGAAATTAATATACTGTAACAGTGATTTCACGTGCATTAAATTTTTCAATTAAAAATCGATACATTCGCGTTCTTAAAATTCAATCTAGGCATTAATACAAATAAATGGAACACACTTCCAACGCAAATTCTTTATATTACTCAAATTATAACAAAAATGGAGTTTATTACTGCTTATAGCTATTAGTACAAATTATCCATGTTAGTAATGGGTACAGAAATTCTACTTTTATCAACTTATTAAGCGCCACACCCCTTATAAGCGGGTTGGCTGAGTCAAAGCATAACTACAAGATAAAATGGCGGCGTCCACCGACCTCAATTTCTTTTACTAATTGTCCCATTACTCACTGGATACAGATCACAAGTACTTAGCTATTTTAAGGAGGTGGTCCTGAAGAACTTCATGGCAGAAGGCAAGGAAGGAGGGGGTTCTCCTTCTTCTCTTCGAGTAAAATCGACGAATCGCCGTCTTCTTGGTCGGATCCGGCAACTTATACTTCTTGTAATGGGCATTTTCACTCAATGCTCCGGTCACACTTCGGCTTACTAAGAAATATCTTAGGAATAGTTCCTTCAAAGTTTTATAATATTCTCTATTTGAGCACTCGTCACTTCTCATCCGCAGACCCAAGTATTTCAGGAAGTCGGTCGCGGGAATTATGGACGGACATTCACGGTCTTTTACATTTGCGCCGTCGAGGTATAAAAGTGAATTTTTGACTCGAGGCGTCTTTACAACCAGGGCACGGGGTGGCTGCATGGCCTGCTGCGTTCCCTGTGTCACCACGGGGCTCGGAGCGGCCGGCTGTTCGTCGATGTTTGAGGCGTCGGTTTCACTGTCGGCGTCGACCAAGTTCCTTCTCGACGGAGCGGCGTCGGCAGGAGTTTGTAGGCGCCACACGTGCTCCTCCAGTTCGAGAATTCTCCGGTGTTTGGCCTCGTCACTCATTTCTTGAATTGGGAGATGTTGGATTTCTGCTTTTGCCATTCTTATTTTCTTTTCTTTGCACTGGTTTCTTCTGATATGAGAGTCTCTTTGTATGTTTTCCAGGCGTGATGATCCGTACTGCGCTGCCACCAAGTTGTCGTATGAATTTTGGACTTCCATTTGAACTCACACTTTGTAAGATGACTGGGTTATCTCACCGTTTGTCACCACTGACGTAATGTTAAATTACTATGTTATAATTATTAGTACCAGACGGGTACAAGGTAAGAATGGACAAGCAGTGATTCCTTTGCTTATATTTATTCTAGAGTACAACACAACTTCGACGCCTCAATGCCCCCACCCTATGACTATCACAATCTATGATCTATTCGTGCCCCGGGCAAAGTTCTAACTAACTGTGCCTGCCCTGGGTGGTTCTTGAAATACCCCCAGGGGCAGGGCGTGGCTTGACATCCAATCCTGCCAATGAAATCAAGTGACATCTAGTCCTGCAAATCAACGCCAGGTTCGAAGTGGAGTCCCACCTACTTCCGGGGAGGAGCTATTGGGCATCTCTCCAGGGCATGTACTTACGTACGGGCCACATGTTTGTGTTTCTTGTGGTTTAGGAAATGGCTAACTTCCTGGCCTTTCCTACCCTCTCGATGCCAGATCCTAAGTCTCATGGTTCCGGTCATATATCTCCTTGACACTTTCTACAAACATTGTAATAAAATATCTGTGCCCTCGACCAACCGTTACCCCTCAAGATTTGTTACAAGTTTCAGATTCTGGCTTCAGCATGACGGACTGGCTTCAGCATGACGGAAGTCATACGACATTGCTATTTCTCCATTTTACCGCGACATCAACAACTTAGTTATTGTTTTATGTTGTAAAATTATCTTCTCATTTAACTCCGAAATGTCCATATAATAAACTTAATTTTTTCCCTACTATTATATATATATATATATATATAATATATATATATATATATATATATATATATATATATGATTACAACCTTTCATTTCATTCATAAATATACATGTGATACCTGTTGTGGCATCCCACCTATTTAACTGCTAAACATACCTGTAGTAACTTAATTTGTAGTCACTGTGGCTCAAGCGGTAGCGTACGCGACTCTGAGGCGTCAGGCCGAGGGTTCACGCCCC
>JAXCGZ010021376.1:35000-42500 GCA_037179515.1 Halocaridina rubra
CCTTAATTTCTCTTCTCAAGTCAGTGAAAAGTCCTCGTCTCCCAAGTCACTGAGACTCGCTTGTGCAGAGATTTCTCTCTTCCTATGTCAGTGAGACATTTGCCATCCCATATTATTAGTATTATTATTATTATTATTATTATTATTATTATTATTATCATCATTATTATTATTATTATTATTATTATTTTCTCTTTCTAAGACAGTGAGCTACTCATTATTTTCCCTAATCACTAAAACTCACTCCTGCCAAGATTTTTCTCTTCCCAAGTTAGTGACATATTCTCTCGTCCCAAGTCTCTGAAGATTGTCCACCATAAACATCTTTCATGGCAAATCAGGTTGGAATGACTCATCACCTTTTAGCGTCTCTGTTTTGGGAGACACTTTTTCTAGTTTTATTTGTTGTTATTTTACTTCTTTTATTATCCTCCTCCAGCGTGCTACTAATATCTGCTGTTACTGAATGGAATAGAAGAATTGCAGAATTTAATGTTTGTTTCAACTAGTTAAAAGATTTTTGGGATTTTTTAAAATAGTTATATATTTATCTTCCAGTCACTTTGTATTTTCTACCATTTTTAAGTACGAAATAAGATGGACCAGTCTTGAGAGTAATGAAATAATAATAATAATAATAATAATAATAATAATAAACCTTTATTTCCATTACAATACAATGGGTATTCGTCAGCTGGGACAAGCCCCAACCCCCCACTGTGGTGCCCAACCACAGCAGTTCCTGCCAGTAAACAGCTTAAACTCTCCGTCTTGGATGGGGACCGATCTTTCGACCTCATGAATGCGAAGCCAGCGCGTTACCACTGTACTAGCCAGCAGGCTGGGGGAGAGAGAGAGAGAGAGAATGTGTTTGATAGATAGATAGGTGGAGATTATGGCAGGTGGTTTAGAGGCTGTGGGGTGTGGGGAGAATGTCCCAATAATTTGAGAATGCAATAAACATTTACCTCATACAACATGTGTTTAAGGTCTCTCTCTCTCTCTCTCTCTCTCTCTCTCTCTCTCTCCTCTCTCTCTCTCTCCTCTCTCTCTCCTCTCCTCTCTCTCTCTCTCTCTCTCTCTCTCTCTCTCTCGCGCCTTCTTCTTCCCTTCTATTTCGTCTCTTTCTACTTTGGTTGTTTATTCATTGTCAGAGACTTTTAGAGATTGTATTTACTCCATTTTCTGATGACCTTCACGCGGGGAACTACTATTTGTCTGCGATTTTATTTTTTTCTTATACATTTAGATCAACAACAGCTGCTATTTCCATGTTCATATGGGTCGCTCTTTCTCACTAGTTTCTTCCAGACTTTTCTTGCGTTTTGGCTCAGAGGCTTAAGGGGGGTTTACACGGTCAAACGGTTCGTCGAACGTGGTTCGACAGACAAGTGTTTGAAGTGATGTTCGAACGTGTGAACGGGGTATTTGGTTGTCGAACCAAATACCCCGTTCACACGTTCGAACATCACTTCAAACACTTGTCTGTCGAACCACGTTCGACGAACCGTTTGACCGTGTCGAACCAAATACCCCGTTCACACGTTCGAACATCACTTCAAACACTTGTCTGTCGAACCACGTTCGACGAACCGTTTGACCGTGTAAACCCCCCTCTACTGTCAGATGCCCTTCCCGACACCAACTCTCTCCGTTAAACCGGGCTTTCGACCACACTCGAGATTTACTGGTTTGCTCCACAATGATATGAATTTGTGTACTGAACAATACTTGAATTAGTGCCCATGAACAGTTTGCCCATTGACGTACACACTCCATTGACTCATTTCCTCTCTGACAACACTCTGTCTGTCAGTCGATATGTTTGTTATTAATGATAGTAATAATAATAATAATAATAATCATTATTATTATTATTATTATTATTATTATTATTATTATTATTATTATTATTATTAAAATTGTTATTAATATTATTATTATTATTATTATTATTATTATTATTGTAGTCACCGTGACTCAAACGGTAGCATCCGCGACTCTGAGGTGTCAGGTCGAGGGTTAGCAAGGGTATGCATTCAGGGAACGATCACATCTGCCAAAACAAGTCCTTCGCAAGAAGGCAACCGTCCTAGCCCTTGGTTGAAAAGAGAGTCCGTGACGTGAAACCGGAACACTATTATTATTATTATTATTATTATTATTATTATTATTATTATTAGTAGTAGTAGTAGTAGTAGTAGTAGTAGTATTAGCACCAATCATTTAACATTTTGCGTCACTCAGTTCCCATTCGAATGCGCTTGGAAAGAGTCAGGTTGGAGCTAAGGAATTAAGGCTGAATGTCCTTCCTAATGCCCCGCGGGAGACTGGAACACGGGATTGTCACTATCCTAATCGAGTTTTCGATCTACTGTTCCACCGCGGTCCCCATAATAATAATAATAATAATAGTACTACTACTACTAATAATAATAATACTAATAATAATAATAATAATAATAATAATAATGATGATGATAATGATAATGATGATAATAATAGTAATCATCATCATCATTTCATTATTATTATTACACATTTATGGACATAACGTTTCAAGGTGACATCATTTGTAACATCAGAAGTAAAATTTATATATAAGCACACACACATACACACACACACACACACACACACACACACACACACACACTTACGGGAAGATACGAGCTTTGGGCTCTTTCCCGTAAACACAATTAGGTAATCACACACATACATACATACATGCATACACACGGTTATCCACGAAATACGTGTTGAATATAAGGGAACCGAACCCGCGTCGCAGGCTACATATTTATGCAAAGCATCTTAACTGATATTTCAACAGATTATATATGAAAATATATATTTTTTAATATCATTATATTTTTACTAAATTAAAATTGTAGCAATAGAAATATAGTGAAAGTTTTTGGAGCACCCTCTTATATATATATATATATATATATATATATATATATATATATATATATATATATATATATATATATATATATAATTTTATTTTTATTTTTGAAGTTATATAATGGAAATATTTTAGAAAAGAAATATAGCCTATTTTCTTTTGAACATTTTTATATGAAAAGCTAGTAAATTATTAATGATAGTGAGTAATGATGAAAAACTGTGAAGAAAATTAGTACGCCTTTCAGTGATATAGAATAGTGAAATAGAAATATCATTATCATTTTAACATGAAAAAATTTGATGATTTATATAAGTAATAGTGAAAAATAATTAAAATATTGTGCCTTTTGCTTGATAATGTGAAATTGTGTCATTATTACTTTAACAAGGAAGTATAATTATATAAAGAAATAATAGTGAAATAATGTGAAAAAGTACTAATGTGGCAGAATTGTCATGAAACTTCGAAAATAAATGAAAAAAAGTGTCATTGTTAATGTTATTTCAACATAATGTATGTAATAGAGTAAATAAAAAAAAAGATTATGCATATGAGAAAAATTGCATTTGTATTTTGTAATGAACATTGTGAAATTAATATTAATAATGCTATGTGATAATGTATATACATAAGTAGTATTGAAGTCTTATAGTAGAATAGTGATATTTGATTATCATAAGAATTGTGAAAGAAATATTAAGAGAATCTCTATTGACATTATATAACAAACGAAAAAATGTGACAATATAAAAAATATTATTGTTATTTTAGTATTGCGTCATCGTATATTTAGAAAAAGAAAAATGTGTTCATATGATTCTAAGTATCATCGTTACCTGATTTAGTAGTCCATTGTAAGGTTTACAGCAAGATGAGGTCCAAGGTATATACGTATGTTTGACCCGACTTCACTTGACCTACTCCAGGTCATAAATAGTAATATAATAAGGAATTTTCAAAACAGAAGCCATTGGGCACTATGTCTCAACCAACCAAAACAGGTAAGTAAATAAATAAATAAATAAATAAATATATATATATATATATATATATATATATATATATATATATATATATATATATATATATATATATATTATATATTTATAGAAGAAAGTGAAAATTTTCCAACAAATTACGAAGATTAATTTTTTTTTTTAAAGTATCGAATTTCAAAATTATTTTGTTTTGTAGCTTTCCGAATTAACTCCGAGATTGAACTGTGGACCTTTTGGGTATGAGATAGGCCCCTTTGCCCTTATCCTAATGTTTTATATATATATATATATATATATATATATATATATATATATATATATATATATATATATATATGTATATATATATATATATATATATATATATATATATATATATATATATATATATATATATATATATTATATATATATATATATATATATATATATATATATATATATATATATATATATATATATATATATATATAAATATATATATATACACATATACATAGGTGGTAGCAGAGTCAAAGCATAATACCCTGACTTATGTGCTTAATATATGTCATGAGAGAGAGAGAGAGAGAGAGAGAATGCTTGGTATGAGTGCCATGATGTCACGGGACTGTTAGGATGGAGAGAAAGGCTTTATTGAAGTGGCTCTCTGAATTATTATTATTATTATTATTATTATTATTATTATTATTATTATTATTATTATTATTATATCTTTAAAGATGGACACAAGTGTTATAAAATTTCTGACAGCAAGACTTCGCCTTAGCGTGTTCTTCTTTTGGTTAACGATTACATCTGCCAAAACAAGTCCCTCGTAAGAAAGCAACCGTCCTAGCCCTTAGTAGAAAAGGGAGTTCGTGATGTAAAACCAAATCCATACGGCCTGAGGATGAAATAAAGAGAAAAAATAATCTCTGCATGTTTTATATATATATATATATATATATATATATATATATATATATATATATATATATATATATATATATATATATATCTTATAGCATAATCCAACTTTCACATGAGGTCGCTGATTTCAACTAGACTCTTCCATTCACTTCTACAGCATCTACCATCCCAAGTTCTTCCTTTTTTATATCATCCTGGACGCTGCGAGAGAGAGAGAGAGAGAGAGAGAGAGAGAGAGAGAGAGAGAGAGAGAGAGAGAGAGAGAGAGAGAGAGAGAGAGAGAGAGAGAGAGAGGAGGAGAGAGACCAGAACAATATTTCTTTGACTGAAGTGGACATCAGAGAGAGAGAGAGAGAGAGAGAGAGAGAGAGAGAGAGAGAGAGACCAGAACAATATTTCTTTGACTGAAGTGGACATCAGAGAGAGAGAGAGAGAGAGAGAGAGATTTATTTTATTTATTTTATTAATTTATTGCGCCAAGGCGTCAGACATTACATGAGTTCATACAAATAATGCTTCAAATGGATATAAAACCAAGAATTGAACATGGTTTACAGGGAGGTGTACATATTGATAAAACATTGCTGCATACTAACACACAACTCACAGAATGGCAGCACAGAGTACATTATATGCAAAAGTAAAGCTCAGAGAAACGCAGAATGCACAAACAGAATTATACAGCAACATACAGAAAATATATGTATAATTCAATATAATTAATGGCCACCAAAGTGAGGAAAACGAGCAAGAATAACATCAAGGTTGTCATCATTAAGTAAAAATGAGCAGATCTGTATTAAGTTCTGACCTCGTGGTAAAACATCTCTCACTGTGGGGCACTGAAGACAATAGTGGTCAAGAGTGTTAGCATTAGTTCGGTCGCATAATGTACAGGAGGTGTACTGTGGCATATCTAGAGTCTGGGAGACCTGCCATAAAGGCCGATACCCCATTCTGAGCCGAGCACTAACTACATTGTTTTTCCGCACCATTAACCCGCGTCTGCGATACTTGTAGCGACTGTGAAGGAAGTGATCATGGTGCTGTATGGACACACTGTTGGCCCTCTCCGTGTCCCTGCGCTGGACCGTCATGGCAAACCCAGCTGAGTAGATGATGTTACGTAGGCATCGGAGGGAGGGCTCAGCATCCACAGCATGCCCATCCAGCATACAGGCCGCCTTGGCAAGACGATCCGCTGTGTCGTTGCCAGTCAGCCCAATGTGGGATGGAGTCCACACAAATGACACAACAAGAGAAGCATCCCGAGCGGCTGCGAGGCGACATAGTATATCTCCCACAGCACGGCCACAGATAGGTCTTGGCGAGGATAGGGCTTGTAGGGCCGATTGGGAGTCACAAATTATTACCCCATTCACTCGTCGTCGAACAAGGAGAGTCACGGCATCCAAGATGGCATTCAGTTCACAGTAGGTGGAGCTCTACGAGGTGGGTAGTCTACGGCCAATCCATGAATCAGCCGGCACAGGCGGCTCCATGGTGGGGGAAAACACAGCACATGCCGCCCTCCCATCTGCTTGCACAGAACCATCAACATAGACGTGGTGTGCTGCAGGGACAGACGTGGATACATCAGCGATAGTCTCCAGAGCTAACTGTCTCTGCAAGGGGGGATAGACATCCTTCGAGGTCGGTGTATATGTGACAGCGGGGAGGGGGACACGCCAGGGTGGTAAATCTGGGACAGCCGCCTGCACTGGCAGGTCGATGTCAAGGCCACGGAGAATGTCACTCACCACCCTGATAAGGTTATGACCTCCTGCTCGAAGTGGGAGCCTGGGTGCGTCTGGATCAAGGGACGTCCTCATGACAGCAGAGAAGTACGGAGCAAGAAAGGGGTAGTGAAGACACTTAACAGTAAAATAGGACACATTGGCATAAATCCTCTCAACAAGAGGGGGTAAGTTGAGCTCCAACTGCATACTCACAATACGGGTAGAGAGAGAACATCCCAAGATAAATCTCATGACTCGATTCTGGAACTTTTCAAGTGGCTCGAGAGCTGGTTTAGGAAGTTGACACAAGGCAGGAGACAGATAGTCAACCACTGACCGAAGTAGTAGGATGTAGAGGGTCCTCGCCACTCGGATGGAGACTCCTGCAGCATTGTTGGCAAGCCACTTGACAGGTGCAAAGCGGGGCTCCAGACGGTCAAGAAGGCTCTTCACAAAGGGATGAATTCGTTGACGAGCAGGTATAGCTGGGGTGATCCGGACAGGTGCACCTAAATACGTGTACTGTGTGCAGTGAGGGATGACATTACCACCCATGGCGAATGCGGGCAGTGCTCTGCAGTTGCGTGAAGTAAAAATCCTGCTTTTTTCTGGGGAGATAATAAGGCCACAGGAGGTAGCAGACACGTAAAAGTCATGGAGCATGTGCTGAAGGTCGTGAGTTGAGGTCGTGTGGATGCATATGTCGTCCGCATAGCAGGTAACTGTAGTACCGGGGATGACAGGAAGGAGGGAGAGTAGACGATGCATAAGGATATTGAATAGAAAAGGACTTAGCACACCCCCTGAGGAGTACCCAGTTCAAACCGTTCATAGGAGCTATACGACCCTTTAAAAAGGACACCTGATGTTCTGTTGCAGAGATATCCCCGTATCCATTTCAGTATGTGTGAGAGAGAGAGAGAGAGAGAGAGAGAGA
>JAXCGZ010021376.1:45000-51964 GCA_037179515.1 Halocaridina rubra
AACTTTTGAGAGTTGATGATAAAGAAGATATTGTTTATTTACTTATTTATTTTTATTTATTTTTATTTGGATATAAGCCTCTATTGCTTCACTATCCCCACATGTCTTTATCCTCTCACGCAACTAGAAAGGACAATGGTCACTTTATCTACCACTTATGTTAAATGCGGATATTATTATTCCCACCATGCTTTTTAAATGTCATTTCCACAGTCATATAAAAGCCACTGTTGCTTTACTAGCCCCATACATTTAACAGCTTTCCTTGGCATTCGTCTTAATGTGTAGATATCATATCTACTTTAAGTCGGAAATCATATTTCCACATTTATATCTAAGCCACTATTAGTTTACTAGCCCTACATATCTAATGGTATGTACTCACTCTGCCTACTGAGTGGACAGGAGCCATTTTATCTAGCAATCGTGAGGGATTTTAAATTTTTTTATGTACATTTACACATTTTTTTTATGAATTGGAAAGTGTAAAGAGGAATCTTGAAGTATGTCCACTTAATTAAGTGGTTACTTGTTTATGTAGTTTACTCTTTGAATGGTCTCTTGTACATGTTCATTTTATTAAGTGGTCACTTGCGTAAGTATTCATTTACTTGAGTGTTCACTGTATAAGCGTACACGTAGTTAAATGTTCACTGTATATGCATCCACTTAGTTAACTGGTCTCTTGATTATGTGTTCACTTAAGTGATCATTGGTATCTGTATCCACTTATATGCATTAACTTTATGTGGGTCCACTTAAATGGATTTATTTGTTTGAATGTCCTCTTTTATATGATGTCATTTGTATCTGTGTTCACGATATCAAGTGGTTTCTTATATTTGTGTACACTTATATGCATTCACCTGTTTACTTGTACACTTCTTTTTGTGATTACTTATATATTCACCTAATTTAGTGATCACTTGTATAGGTATCCACTTATTAGCATTCACGTGTTTCTGTGTCCAATTCTTTGGTAACTTATATTTTTGTTCACTTATATGAGTCCACTACATTATATGCGCGCGCACACACACAGACACATACACACACATATAAATATAAAAATGCATATATATATATATATATATATATATATATATATATATATATATATATATATATATATATATATATATATATATATTGTACACACACACACACACACACACACACACACACACACACACACACACACACACATATATATATATATATATATATATATATATATATATATATATATATATATATATATATATATATTATTTTAGGATGGTTGGATGTATATATCTTTGTCCTCATATTTGTGTCCACTTATTTAAATGATGATTTATATATTAACTTGTAGACAGTATAAATGCCCACTTATGTATATTTTTGTGCATAAGTGTTCATTTATTTGGATTCACATATGTGTCATGTTATTTATGTAAATGCCTTCTCATGCATATGGCCAATTATGTTCTTCATATATTCTTACCGATGTACTTTTCTACTTATTACTTGTGTGTGTGTGTATATATATATATATATATATATATATATATATATATATATATATATATATATATATATATATATATATATATATATATACACACACACACACGTGTGTGTGTATGTGTGTGTGTGTGTTTGTGCGTGTTTTCATTATCTATCCGGAAATGTGTCCACACACTAAAATTACGTAATTGAAAGTATTTATTCCTGAAGTGAATGTATCGCTTACAAAATGGTTACTTTGCGGTTAATCGTGACTCAGTCGATTGAGTACTGGGCTCCCATCCCAAAAGACCTGGATTCGTGTCCGCCTCTTTCCATGGAAAAGGAAAAAAAAGCAAGATTCGTCAGTGAACGTAAGGCGCTACCGACTGTACCACTGAAAGTGTTAATAGAAGTAGGAAACCTCTCAGCTAACTGCTCGAGTTAGGGATTGAGCACTCCTATGCATCTCTCTCTCTTCATTTTTCTCTCATTTCCTAACCTCACTCTTTTCTTAGTTTTCGCATTTACTGCAAATCTTTGTTCTATAAGTATTTGCAAATGATCAAATAAATACGTTATCATGTACGTAAACTTAAAACAGTTAGATGAGATTAAGGTAATTGTTTAACCCTTTTCTTATTTTAGTGTATGTATTTTATCTCTCTCTCTCTCTCTCTCTCTCTCTCTCTCTCTCTCTCTCTCTCTCTCTCTCTCTCTCTCTCTCATCTATCTATCTGTCTGTCTGTCTGTCTGTCTGTCTGTCTATCTATCTATCTATCTATCTATCTATCTATCTATATATATATATATATATATATATATATATATATATATATATATATATATATATATCACATCTTCTTGGTATAACAGCGGTTCCTCTTTATAGTGTAGTTCCTCTTTAAAGGGGGCGATACAAGGAGAGAAAGAGTAATATAACGTCTCGTTTAAGTCTATCTCTGTTTTGGCAGAATTGAAGGAGATGCAATAGATGTTTTGGTTGGCTTAAAGTTGATGGATGGATTTAATGGTTTAAAAATAGAAATAGACAAGTTTATTCTATATTGAGTTTTGTTTCACACACACACACACACACACACACACACACACACACACACACACACACACACACACACCACACACACACACACACACACACACACACACACACACACACACACAAATCTTACAGGAAAGAGAGGGCTGGGCAGATTGCATATTCCTAGACTTCCAGAAAGCGTTTGACACTGTTCCACATGGGAGACTTATTAAGAAGCTGCAATCAATGGCTAGAATAGGTGGAAATGTCTTGGAATGGATAAAAACTTACTTAGAAGGAAGGGAACAGAGGGTTAGAGTAAGACACTCAGTGTCTGAATGGAGAAGAGTTAGTAGTGGAGTCCCACAGGGTTCAGTTTTAGGGCCACTTTTGTTCCTTGTATATGTAAATGACCTACCAGAGTCTGTAAATTCATTCATGAATATGTTTGCAGATGATGCAAAGATTGTGAAGAAAGTAAAAAACGAGAACAATGGTAGAGAACTTCAGGAGGATCTAAATAATCTGCATGAGTGGTCAGAAAAGTGGCTAATGAAATTCAATACCTCAAAATGTAAGGTAATGAGAATGGGTACAAGTGCAAGAAGGCCCAAGCTTGACTACTCGGTGGCTGGAGTACAACTTCAAGAGACAGAAAATGAGAGAGATCTAGGAGTAAACATACTGGCAGATTTGTCTCCAGAAATACATATAAATGGCGTAGTAAGGGCAGCATATGCATTCTTATCAAATGTAAGGGTAGCCTTCAGGCACATGGACAAGGAAATGTTCAGAAATATTTATGTAACCTATGTGAGGCCAAAACTCGAATATGCAGCCCCCTTTTGGAATCCGCACTTGAAAAAGCACATAGCTAAGCTTGAAAAAGTTCAAAGACATGCCACGAAACTGGTGCCAGAAATACGCAATCTCGGTTATGATGAGAGGCTGAGGGAATTAGACTTGCCATCACTCGAAGCTAGAAGAGTAAGGGGGGATATGGTGACAGTCTTTAAATTCCTTCATGGTTATGATAGAGTGGATAGGGATCGATATTTCGATATGGCTGGCTCTAGAACTAGAGGTCATAGTTTGAAGCTTCGGAAGAAAACTTGTTTGCAGGATGTAAGGAAATACTTTTTCAGTGTAAGAGTAGTTGATAATTGGAATTCGCTAAGCGAGGAGGTAGTTAATGCTACCTCAATCCATAGTTTTAAGGACAGGTATGATAAGTATCACTAAGTCTAAAAATGGAACCGATCAGGAGACGGGAAGATACGAGCTTTGGGCTCTTTCCCGTAAACACAATTAGGTAATCACACACACACACACACACACACACACACACACACACACACACACACACACATACATACACACACACGCACGGACGCACACACACACACACACACACACACACACACACACACACACACACACACACACACACACACACACACTTAGACACACACGCTCACATACACACCACACACACACACACACACACGCACGGACGCACGCGTGCACACACACACACACACACACACACACACACACACACACACTCTCTCTCTCTCTCTCTCTCTCTCTCTCTCTCTCTCTCTCTCTCTCTCGTGTGTATTGTAATGAGAATGGGCAAGAATGCAAGAAAGCCAAATTTGGGGTATTCAGTATCAGGCGCTTAACACCAGGAGACAGACAATGAGAGAGATCTAGGGATAATTGTACCTGAAGATTCTCTCCAGAGACTCATATAAATGGTATAGGAAAGGCTGCATAAGCTTTCTTAGCAAACATAAGGCTACCCCTTCAAACACATAGAGAGAGAAATGTTCAAAAATATCTACGTGACTTATGTGAGGCCAAAGGTTGAATATGCAGCCCCCCCCCTTTTTTTTTTGGAGAAAAAGCATATTAGTAAATTGGAGATAGTTTAACAACAAGCTGCGAAGCTGATGACACAGATACGTTATCTCAGTTTCGAAGAAAAGCTGAGGAATATAGACTTACTATCACTTGAAGCAAGGTGGTAAAGGGGAGGGGGAATATGATCATGGTTTTTAAAATTATGGAATTCATAGGTATGAGAGGACTAAACAGGGGAACGATATTTTGATGCAGGTACCTTTAGAACCAGAGGTCATCTTTTAAAACTTCGGAAGGAAAACTCCTTCACAGGATGTAAGGAAGTACATTTTTTAGTGTAATAATAGTTGATAATTGGAAATAACTAAGCGAGGAAGACAGTAAATATTCAATGCATTCATATTTTAAGGGCAAGTAGATTATTATTAGTGAGTAAATAATGAAATCAGTCATCTCTCTCTCCTCTCTCTCCTCTCTCTCTCTCTCTCTCTCTCTCTCTCTCTCCTCTCTCTCTCTCTCTCTCTCTCTCTCTCCTCTCTCTCTCTCTCTCTCTCTTTCTTTCATATATATATATATATATATATATATATATATATATATATATATATATATATATATATATATTATATATATATATATATATATATATTTATATATAGTCTTCCTCTATCTATCTATCTATCTACCTGTCTATCTATTTCTCTGTAATCCTCCATTATCTATCTCTCTGTCTAGATATCTAGATATCTGTTAGCTTCCTTTATCTGTCAATTTGTCTACCCTACCTACCTACCTACCTACTTACCTACCTATCTACCTACCTACCTACCTACCTACCTATCTGCCTATGTCTCGTTGGTGCGTAACAGAGACGGGAACCATTTGTGGCGTGACAAGACTCGTGACTAACGGTCGTAACGGCTCGTGAGATTGTTTGAGCGGCGAAAGTCATTGGTATACACACACACACACACACACACACACACACACACACACACACACACCGTCATTCTTAAGAAAATACCTCCATACCCCCTCACCCCCACCTTATGAGAGAGAGAGAGAGAGAGAGAGAGAGAGAGAGAGGAGAGAGAGAGAGGAGAGAGAGAGGAGATATGATACGGATTTATTATATTAAATAAACTTCACTGATTGATTGATGGATGGATGGATGGAGTTGAAGGATTTGTAACTTTGGTTTAGAATTTTGTTATTTACTTAGTTTTTTTTTTTTATTTATCTTTAATGATACATAGGTTCGTTTCGTAATTTTTTAATTATGTCTGTCTTTATTTTATAGATATTTGTTGTCGTAGTCATTATTTTATTTATATTATATCTGTATTTTATTTGTATTTGTATTTATTAATTTTTAATTATACATACATATACCGAGGCTGTATCTTATATATATTGTGTTTTGTATGCCTTTATTTTGAATATATATATTTATGATTTTTATATATTTATATATGTATACACACACGGACGCACACACATACTGAAAGAACTTTGCTCGTGGTTCACCGACTCCTAGCCTTACAAAAACTGGTCTGTACTTTAAAAATATTAATTGTTATTATTATTAACCTTTATTAATTATTTAATATATCGGAAATATTACAGAAGTGGCAATAATAGTAATAATAATAATGATAATGTTAATAATAATAATAATAATAATAATAATAATAATAATAATAGTAATAATAATACTGATAATAATAATAGTAATAATGATAATAATACTGATAATAATAATTGTTATAATGATAACGTTAACAGTTTTAGTAATAGTTATGGTGATGGTAGTAGTAAGAGTAGTAGTAGTAGTAGGAGTAGTAGTTAGTGTTTAGATATATTAGCAGTAGCAGTAGTAATATATAGATATTAAAAGAAGTGGCAAGAAAGCAATGTATGTACATATATGCATGTGTGAATGTACATATATGTGTAAGTGCACGTGCGTACCTCTTATATGACTGAAGTAATTCGTAAGAGCCCTTAACTTAGCAAATTATTACTTTATTAAAAAATTTTCAATTTCTCCACTTTCTCCCGTGGCCTATCATTTCCTCTTGATTTCTTGGGTTTAATTATGAGTTCTAAGAGTGTAACTGTGAGAAAGAGAAATTATATAATAAACTAGTATGAATAAGTAAAACTATTCACATTTATTCCATGTAGTCACCGTGGCTCACGCGGTAGCGTCCGCGAGTCTGAGGTGTCAGGTCGAGGATCGCGCCTCGTCACGGTCTGAGGTTAGCAAGGGCATGCACTCAGGGTAACGATTACATCTGCCAAAACAAGTCTTTCGCAAGAAGGCAACCGTCCTAGCCCTTGGTTGAAAAGGTAATCCGTGACGTAAAACCGGAACATTCTAGCCCTTGGTTGAAAAGGGAATCCGTGACGTAAAACCGGAACATTCACTTTTATTCCATGGTACGAGAGGGACTCGAACTTGGGGCCTTGGGTGTGGGAAACTAGTACGTAATCAACGGAGCCATGAGGATGCCTTATGTCTTATTGAGGAAATTAATTTGTTTGTTCGAAATTTGTGTGCTTGTC
>JAXCGZ010021377.1:0-30000 GCA_037179515.1 Halocaridina rubra
GAAACGATATCGTGCTCACCACCTCCGGGATTCGAGGCAGCATTTCATAAAATTTAATTTGAGAAATTTAATTCATTTCTTTTAATGTCATTGCATTTCCAAAATTAAAAGAAAGTTGAATTCTGAGTTTCATTTAACCGACTAATGGTAATAGAGATGGGGTGTTCAAGTACAAATATCTGTCCTGTCTGTTTGTGAGCTCTTAACCGAGCTCGGTACTTTGAGTCCCCTTAGTAAAACAGAATCTTAACAACACTACCATCCTAAACCCCAACAAATAGTCTCAACAATGAGTGCCTAAAGTTGAAAATAACAGATACCCAATTTGAAATCGCATCTTTTTCTTATCTCAAGCGTGGTATAATTAATGATGCAAAATTCTCATATGAATTTTTTCACACGCTGAAGTAGGCTTATTCTGTCAAACAACTGTTACATTCTAGTTTACGTGTTAAACCTCATGTGTATAGATTTAATGTCTTGCATCAGTCTAGCATCAGTCTTGCATCACTGTACTAGCCTGCTGGCTAGTACAGTGGTAACGCGCTGGCTTCGTATTCACGAGGTCGAAAGATCGGTTCCCGTCCAAGACCGAGAGTTTAAGCTGTTTCCTGGCAGGTACTGCTGTGGTTGGGCACCACAGTGGGGGGTTGGGGCTTGCCCCAGCTGACGAATACCCATTGTATTGTAATGGAAATAAAGGTTATTATTATTATTATTATTATTATTATTATTATTATTATTATAATAATAATAACAATAATAATAATATTATTATTATTATTATTATTATTATTATTATTATTATTATTATTATTATTATTATGTATTAATTTACTTTCACACCCCCAACGAGTGAAATGAAAATAAAAAAAACTGGAAAATATATATATATATAGAAATTATATAATTTGTTCGGTTATATATAGAAATTATATAAGAAGCAAAAATTTTCATTAGCAACTGGTTTCTTATCTGGGGAGAAAATAACCTTACTAACGCAACCTAACAATTTTATGACAATATATTTCACGTGTTTTTCCGATTAGTCGTGTAGAAGCAAACACTTACTTTACTACTACTACTACTACTACTACTACTACTACTACTACTAATAATAATAATAATAATAATAATAATAATAATAATAATAATAATAATAATAATAATAATAATAATAATAATGATGATGATGATGATAAAAATAATAGTCAAATTGTAATGTAAGGAAGAGTGCTAGAGCTTTAAAAATTACTCTCAAAATAATGTTGGAAGAGACATTTTTATTCGATTCATGCTCTTGAGTGTATTATCCAAATCCATCCATAGTCTAGTATTTAATAATAAGCAACATAAATAAAAACAGTTTAGGAACTGGACAGAGAGAGAGAGAGAGAGAGAGAGAGAGAGAGAGAGAGAGAGAGAGAGAGAGAGAGAGAGAGAGAGAGAGAGAGAGGTTATTTTCAAAACGAGAGTAAGGAAGGAAGCCAGCCACGTGGGCAATGAAACAAAAAATGGGAGAGGGGGGGGAGATAGAGGAGGAGAGCCGTTTTTCATATGGGATATATATAGGCACTCCCAGTTTGCAGAACTACATGTATTTTACTTATATATATATATATATATATATATATATATATATATATATATATATATATATATATATATATATATATATATATATATATATATATATATATATATATATATATATATATATATATATATATATATATATATATATATATATATATATATATATCATTATGAAATATTTTTTTTATATCGGCGATCAGATATTCCACCACTAACTCCTCTCAGTACATTCACATCCAGTACTCTTCCACTCACTCTTTTGTCCACCTCAACGTAATCCATTTATTCTCCGTCATTTACTCTTCCGTTATCTAATCTGAGCCATGTATATCTGCACTTATACTTTTTAACAATTGACAGTCAACATCTCTCTCTCTCTCTCTCTCTCTCTCTCTCTCTCTCTCTCTCTCTCTCTCTCTCTCTCTCTCTCTCTCTCTCTCTCTCTCTCTCTCAGTACACATTTTTATAATTTTCTCTTCACTCATTTCCAGTAGCCTAAGTACTCCCAAATTCCCAATCACTGGCTCACTCCTTGCTCAAACATTAAATCCCCCAACAACGCATCCACATTCATTCCCAAGTCTTTCAAACACTCGTTCAGTTCATTCCAAAACTCTTCTCTTTCTTCCTCAGTTATCTCCCAGGGTTGTATGCACTTCCAAACTTGTCATCCCCATCTCATTTTAGCCAATATAATTCGAGATAAAGCTTTCTCCCATCCCACCGAACACTTACCAATGGAGCAACTCTTCGCCCTCTATCCTCTCCAGACACCCTACCTACCACACATCCAAATGTCATCTCACCATTCACTTTCCACTAAGTCTCGCTCAGTACAAGCACATCCATCTATCTCTTAACAGACACACTACCGTACCTCTTTCCTCCCTTTTATGCACTTTGGCTCTCAGCAGAAGGCCAGTATAGATCTATCTGCAAAAGTTCCCACATAGATCCTACCAACCAAGGACAAGATTAATGGGAGTGGATGATGAGGACCTCCCCACCCATCAACCTATGAAATAACTCGTCCATATGTACTTAAACAAATTGCATGTCATTTTTTTTTTTACTGTCAGTAGTAATTTAATTTCTGTTTTTCAAAATTTAGGAGTGGTAAGGTAAATATCGTAGACCTTGGAACTAAGTTCATCGTAGCCAGGTAATAATCAACTTTGGGCTTTTTTTTATATAAAGATACCTCCCGACATTTTGAGATTCATTTCAGCATTCCAGCCAAAAGAACACACACACACACTTAGAAGGAAGGGAAAAGAGAGTTAGAGTAAGACACTCAGTGTCTGAATAAAGAAGAGTTATTAGTGGTTTCCACAGGGTTCATATTTCGGGCCCCTTTTATTCCTTGTTTATGTAATTGACCTGCAAGAGTCTGTAAATTTATTCATGAATATGTTTGCAGATGATGCAAAGATTGTGAAGAAAGTAAGAAACGAGAACAATGGTAGAGAACTTCAGGAAGATCTAAACAGTCTGCATGAGTGGTCAGAAAAGTGACCAATAAAATTCAATGCTTCAAAATGTAAGGTAATGAGAATGGATACAAGTGCAAGAAGGCCCAGCTTGACTACTCGGTGGCAGGAGTAGAACTTCAAGAGACAGAGAATGATAGAGATCTAGGAGTATCATAAGATCAGGGAATGCTTTCTTAACAATTGTAAGGATAGCCTTCAGGCACATGGACAAGGAAATTTTCAGCTATATTTATGTAGCCTATGTGAGACCAAAGCTAGAATATGCAGACCCTTTTGGAATCCGCACTTGAAAAAGCACGTAGTTAAGCTGTAAAAAGTTCAAAGACATGCTACGAAACTGGAGACAGAAATACGGAATCTCAATTATGATGAGAGGCTGAGGGAATTAGACTTACCATCACTCGAAATTAGAAGTTTGAGGGGGATATGGTGACGGTGTATATGCCCTTAGTCAGCTGTTGTTAGTAGTTTTGAAGTTGACCTTTATTGGGAGATGATTTGTTTTTTAGGTTTTGTTTGGCTACGATCATGCATTAATATCTTGAGAGAATATAATTGTGTTGCTGTTGTGTGTGTGTGTGTGTGTGTGTGTGTGTGTGTGTGTGTGTGTGTGTGTGTGTGTGTGTGTGTGTGATTACCTAATTGTGTTTACGGGAAAGAGCCCAAAGCTCGTATCTTCCCGTCTCCTGATCGCTTCCATTTTATACTTAGTGATACTTATCATACCTGTCCTTAAAACTATGGATTGAGATAGCATTAACTACCTCCTCGCTTAGCCAATTCCAATTATCAACTACTCTTACACTGAAAAAGTATTTCCTTACATCCTGCAAAGAAGTTTTCTTACGAAGCTTCAAACTATGACCTCTAGTTCTAGAGCCGGCCACATCAAAATATCGATCCCTATCCACTCTATCATAACCATGAAGGAATTTAAAGACTGTCACCATATCCCCCCTCACTCTTCTAGCTTCGAGTGATGGTAAGTCTAATTCCCTCAGCCTCTCATCATAACCGAGATTGCGTATTTCTGGCACCAGTTTCGTGGCATGCCTTTGAACTTTTTCAAGCTTAGCTATGTGCTTTTTCAAGTGCGGATTCCAAAAGGGGGCTGCATATTCGAGTTTTGGCCTCACATAGGTTACATAAATATTTCTGAACATTTCCTTGTCCATGTGCCTGAAGGCTACCCTTACATTTGATAAGAATGCATATGCTGCCCTTACTACGCCATTTATATGTATTTCTGGAGACAAATCTGCCAGTATGTTTACTCCTAGATCTCTCTCATTTTCTGTCTCTTGAAGTTGTACTCCAGCCACCGAGTAGTCAAGCTTGGGCCTTCTTGCACTTGTACCCATTCTCATTACCTTACATTTTGAGGTATTGAATTTCATTAGCCACTTTTCTGACCACTCATGCAGATTATTTAGATCCTCCTGAAGTTCTCTACCATTGTTCTCGTTTTTTACTTTCTTCACAATCTTTGCATCATCTGCAAACATATTTCATGAATGAATTTACAGACTCTGGTAGGTCATTTACATATACAAGGAACAAAAGTGGCCCTAAAACTGAACCCTGTGGAACTCCACTACTAACTCTTCTCCATTCAGACACTGAGTGTCTTACTCTAACCCTCTGTTCCCTTCCTTCTAAGTAAGTTTTTATCCATTCCAAGACATTTCCACCTATTCTAGCCATTGATTGCAGCTTCCTAATAAGTCTCCCATGTGGAACAGTGTCAAACGCTTTCTGGAAGTCTAGGAATATGCAATCTGCCCAGCCCTCTCTTTCCTGTAAGATTTGGCTTACCTCATCATAAAATTCTAATAAGTTTGTTACTGTTGATCTTCCTTCTCTGAAGCCATGTTGCCTCACTGACAAAAAGTTGAAGGATTCCAAGTGAAGAGAGATATGTTTCCTTAGTAGTTTCTCCATAACTTTGCAAACTATGCTGGTCAAGGAAACTGGTCTATAGTTCAGAGCCGTATCCCTCCTTCCCTTTTTGAAGATAGGTATCACATTTGCTTGTTTCCAGCATCTTGGAATCTCCCCCGACTCCAGTGACTTTTTAAATATGATACTTAGTGCCACTGATATTGTGTTTGCGCATTTTTTAAGCACATGAGGGGATATGTCATCAGGACCTGTAGCTTTATGAACATCTAAATCCATCAGCGCTTTGCATACCTCTGTGGCTGTAAGGTTGATGTTCTCTAATACCGGCCCTTGAGCTTCTATCACTGCAATCTGAGGGGGTGGGGTATTTTCTACTGTAAATACTGACTGAAACTCCTTTTTCAATTCTTTGCAGATCTCTTCGTCCGTCTCAGTGATGCTTCCATCCGCTCTCTTTAGCCTTAAAACCTGTTCTTTTACCTTCAGTTTTCCTCTGATAAAGCTATGGAAAAGCTTGGGATTTTCTTTAGCCTTCCTGGTGATGTCCCTCTCATAATCTCTCTCTGCCTCTCTCCTTTTACTTAGGTAGTCATTTCTTGCTCTTTTGTAGGTTTGCCAGGCATTTATGTTTTTTTCTCCTCCTATACCTTTTCCAGCATTTGTCTCTCCACTCCTTAGCTCTTTTACACCCATTATCGAACCATTTCTCTCTGGCATGAATTACACCTACTTTGGTGACAGGTATGCAGCAATCTACTATCTTCCCATATTTCTCACAAAAGATGTCATACATTTCTTGTACAGATTTGTTGTAAAATAAGGTTCTCCAGTCAATAACTGCAAAAAGCTCATTCATTTTGATGTAATCTCCTTTCGGATAGTTCCTCCTCATGTCCTCAGTGCCTCTACTCTCAGGAAGAATGTCTTCAATGATATACTCCATCAACAACACACAGTGGTCACTCTTTCCAATTGGTGGTTCATACTCAATATTTTCAATATCCAACACATTATCTGTGAACACCAGATCAAGTAGTGATGGCTCATCCCCACCCCTGGCTCTTGTTGGTTCCATTACATGTTGGTGTAGGAAATTCCCTTGTACGCAATCTAGTGTGTGTGTGTGTGTGTGTGTGTGTGTGTGTGTGTGTGATTACCTAATTGTGATTGCCTAATTGTGTTTACGGGAAAGAGCCCAAAGATCGTATCTTCCCGTCTCCTGATCGGTTCCATTTTAGACTTAGTGATACTTATCGTACCTGTCCTTAAAACTATGGATTGAGATAGCATTAACTACCTCCTCACTTAGCCAATTCCAATTATCAACTACTCTTACACTGAAAAAGTATTTCCTTACATCCTGCAAAGAAGTTTTCTTACGAAGCTTCAAACTATGACCTCTAGTTCTAGAGCCAGCCATATCGAAATATCGATCCCTATCCACTCTATCATAACCATGAAGGAATTTAAAGACTGTCACCATATCCCCCCTTACTCTTCTAGCTTCGAGTGATGGCAAGTCTAATTCCCTCAGCCTCTCATCATAACCGAGATTGCGTATTTCTGGCACCAGTTTCGTGGCATGTCTTTGAACTTTTTCAAGCTTAGCTATGTGCTTTTTCAAGTGCGGATTCCAAAAGGGGGCTGCATATTCGAGTTTTGGCCTCACATAGGTTACATAAATATTTCTGAACATTTCCTTGTCCATGTGCCTGAAGGCTACCCGTACATTTGATAAGAATGCATATGCTGCCCTTACTACGCCATTTATATGTATTTCTGGAGACAAATCTGCCAGTATGTTTACTCCTAGATCTCTCTCATTTTCTGTCTCTTGAAGTTGTACTCCAGCCACCGAGTAGTCAAGCTTGGGCCTTCTTGCACTTGTACCCATTCTCATTACCTTACATTTTGAGGTATGGAATTTCATAAGCCACTTTTCTGACCACTCATGCAGATTATTTAGATCCTCCTGAAGTTCTCTACCATTGTTCTCGTTTTTTACTTTCTTCACAATCTTTGCATCATCTGCAAACATATTCATGAATGACTTTACAGACTCTGGTAGGTCATTTACATATACAAGGAACAAAAGTGGCCCTAAAACTGAACCCTGTGGAACTCCACTACTAACTCTTCTCCATTCAGACACTGAGTGTCTTACTCTAACCCTCTGTTCCCTTCCTTCTAAGTAAGTTTTTATCCATTCCAAGACATTTCCACCTATTCTAGCCATTGATTGCAGCTTCCTAATAAGTCTCCCATGTGGAACAGTGTCAAACGCTTTCTGGAAGTCTAGGAATATGCAATCTGCCCAGCCCTCTCTTTCCTGTAAGATTTGGCTTACCTCATCATAAAATTCTAATAAGTTTGTTACTGTTAATCTACCTTCTCTGAAGCCATGTTGCCTCACTGACAAAAAGTTGAAGGATTCCAAGTGAAGAGAGATATGTTTCCTTAGTAGTTTCTCCATAACTTTGCAAACTATGCTGGTCAAGGAAACTGGTCTATAGTTCAGAGCCGTATCCCTCCTTCCCTTTTTGAAGATAGGTATCACATTTGCTTGTTTCCAGCATCTTGGAATCTCCCCCGACTCCAGTGACTCCTTAAATATGATACTTAGTGTCACTGATATTGTGTTTGCGCATTTTTTAAGCACATGAGGGGATATGTCATCAGGACCTGTAGCTTTATGAACATCTAAATCCATCAGCGCTTTGCATACCTCTGTGGCTGTAAGGTTGATGTTCTCTAATACCGGCCCTTGAGCTTCTATCACTGCAATCTGAGGGGGTGGGGTATTTTCTACTGTAAATACTGACTGAAACTCCTTTTTCAATTCTTTGCAGATCTCGTCGTCCGTCTCAGTGATGCTTCCATCCGCTCTCTTTAGCCTTAAAACCTGTTCTTTTACCTTCAGTTTTCCTCTGATAAAGCTGTGGAAAAGCTTGGGATTTTCTTTAGCCTTCCTGGTGATGTCCCTCTCATAATCTCTCTCTGCCTCTCTCCTTTTACTTAGGTAGTCATTTCTTGCTCTTTTGTAGGTTTGCCAGGCATTTATGTTTTTTCTCCTCCTATACCTTTTCCAGCATTTGTCTCTCCACACCTTAGCTCTTTTACACCCATTATCGAACCATTTCTCTCTGGCATGAATTACACCTACTTTGGTGACAGGTATGCAGCAATCTACTATCTTCCCATATTTCTCACAAAAGATGTCATACATTTCTTGTACAGATTTGTTGTAAAATAAGGTTCTCCAGTCAATAACTGCAAAAAGCTCATTCATTTTGATGTAATCTCCTTTCCGATAGTTCCTCCTCATGTCCTCAGTGCCTCTACTCTCAGGAAGAATATCTTCAATGATATACTCCATCAACAACACACAGTGGTCACTCTTTCCAATTGGTGGTTCATACTCAATATTTTCAATATCCAACACATTATCTGTGAACACTAGATCAAGTAGTGATGGCTCATCCCCACCCCAGGCTCTTGTTGGTTCCATTACATGTTGGTGTAGGAAATTCCCTTGTACGCAATCTAGGAATCTTGCCCCAAATGAGTCCTCACCACTGTGTGGGTCAAGATTTATCCAATCTATCTCTTTATGATTAAAGTCTCCCATAATCAAAATCCTACATTTTTTCTCCCATGCCATGTTAACAACTGAGTTTATGACTTCAATAGTACCTATATGACTTTCCTCATAGATTTCAAGCCTATTTTGGTTCCTTGGTGGGTTGTATACAACAGTTATTATAATGCTCTCTGACCCAGTATTTATGCGAGCAACAAGAAATTCCCTGAACTCACTTTCTATAGCCAAGTTTATTTCTTCAACTTAAATCCTCTCACTTATGAGCAGTGCTATCCCTCCACCAGTCCTCTCACATCTTTCAACCCTTAGTATTCTGAAGCCCTTAGGAAAAACTGTGACACTGTTTATGTCCTCACTCAACTTAGTCTCTGTAATTGCTACTATATCTGCCTTACTGTTGTGAATCCTATCTTCTAATTCTACTGCCTTACCAGCTAATCCATCAGCATTTGTGTATAACAATCTTAATGAGGCCCCATCCCCTGATCTTCTGTCATTATCTTCATTATCTCCCCTTTGTCTGGAAGTATTCTGTAACGAAAATTTTTCTTCTCTTCTTCATTTCTTTCATCATTTAACCTTCTTGTCTCTTGCAACAAGTTTTTGATCTTTCCCATCTCTTCCTGTGTTCTGTATCGTCTAATGAACACTTCTTTGCATTCTTGAAGGTCTTTTAGACTTTTTTTTCTCAACAATATTTCCCTACATGTTTCCCCTCTCTCAAAGGTTACTTTTGTTGGTCTCGGCTTTCCTTCCCTCGAATATTTACCTAGTTGGTGTATGTTTACAATATCCTCAGGACCACATACTACTCCAAGCTTTCTTATCAGGTCTACAACGCTAGCTTTATTTTCTTCAAGTCTCCCCTGCCATGTTGGCTCCTGGGATTCACTTATGCCTGAGATTACCACTGTCTTCTCCTTATCAAGTGCCTGTCTGATGAGTGGGTTTGCCCTTTCCATCACAACGTCTTTCATTTTTTTGATTACTGTCTCTTTATAGTCAACTGTTTGTATGTTTTCCAGTGCCGTGTGTGTGTGTGTGTGTGCGTGTGTGTGTGTGTGACATGGGGCTTTTAGCTATTCCACCGTAAGCCACCACTGACGTATGAGTTTTGGACCTCCGCTTGAACTCACACTTTGTAAGATGACTGGGTTATCTCACCGCTTGTCACTACTGACGTGGAGATTTTATGATTATCTCATCTAATGACACCACTGACGTAGGGCTTTTCCTCCTACGTATATTTAGTTATAATTATGGTAGCGTGGTTACAAGGTTGGAAATATTAGTACCTGATGGGTACAAGGTAAGAATGGACACGCAGTGAATCCTTTACTTATATTTATTCTAGAGTACAACACATCCGACGCCTCAATGCCCCAATGCCCCCACCCTATGACTATCACAATCTATGATCTATTCGTGCCCCTGGTAAGGTTCTGACTAACTGTCTCTGCCCTGGGTGGTTCTTTAAATACCCCCAGGGCAGGGCGTGGCTTAACATCCAATTCTCCAATGAAATCAGTCAGATCTAGTCCTAGCTAATCAGCGCCAGGTTCAAAGTGGAATCCCACCTACTTCCGGGGAGGAGTTATTGGGCATTTCTCCTGGGCAGGTTCCTGCGTACGAAACACAAGTTTATGTTTTCTTGTGGTTTAGGAAATGGCTAGCTTCCTGTCCTTTCTTGCCCTTCTCGATGCCAGGTCCTAAATCTCTCGGTTCCGGTCATATATTTCCTTGGCACTTTCTACAAACATTGTAATAAAATATCCGTGCCCTCGACCAACCGTTTCCGCTCAAGATCTGTTACAAGTTTCAGATTCTGGCTTCAGCATGGCGGAAGTCATACGACATCCTCCCAACCAAAACTGAAATATCTCTTATTTCAGTCGAAGCATGGACTAGTTTTCCGGGAGCTCTTGGACATATCCTAGCTAACATTAGTTTACAATAGAAATGGGGCCGAATTATTTAAGCTATTTTCTAAGAATTCCTATACAAATTACACAAACATAACATATAGAGAGTACCTTTACAGACAACTAGAGCATGCAGGGTCTATGTCCTTGTTGGAAATCTGAAATACAAACATATTCTTATATTTAAGCAGCATAATTCCAGTGTGAAACTAATGTTAAACATTAATTAAGATCAACAAGTCAGTTTAAATCAAAACATTAATTTATCTACTTCTCTCGTTTAAAAAGGCAAAATTGAGTTAAGTACAGTAAGATCATGACTCGTTTAGAACATTAGCAAACAATTAAGTAGAGTATTAGCGTGTATAAACAGGTAAAATGCAATAGATTATAACATCAACAGTAATTTCTATAAGAGACCCTACCTTCATAAATTCTATTCCTATCATTATTAGGGGCATTGATTTGTCTTAAAATTAAGCCTTAAAAGCTACTCCTGAAACAAAACATGTCTTTCTTTCATATCATATTACTATTCAGAGACCAATGGATAGGACGACTTTTACTTTCTCTGTCTAGGACGACCTTTACTTTCCTCTGTCTAGGACGACTTTTACTTTCCTCTGTCTAGGACGACTTTTACTTTCCTCTGTCTAGGACGACTTTCGTTCTCTCTGTCTAGGACGACTTTTACTTTCTCTGTCTAGGACGACTTTTACTTTCTCTGTCTAGGACGACTTTTACTTTCTCTGTCCCTTGCTCATGAATTCTTGCTAGGTGCGATTCCCCGGTTTCCCTCGGGGATTCTTACGCTTTCACATCCCCCGCCGTCCTTGCTGCAGGCCCAGGTTTGTTGCCATATCTCTGTTTCTCGGTTAGGCACAACAAAAAGGACAAGGACTGGGCCCCATCCCGCGAATCCTTCCAGCCCGGCTTTCTCGTCCTGCCCTCGGCCGATCTTGACTAAGATCCCCCATGCAGGAGACCTGCAACGTCACAGCGTTTCTCTTCCTTTACGGCCCTCGCACGTACCTTCGAAGTAGATCTCGGGATGAAAGTTTGAACCTATATCACTACTACAGTTGTAAGAAAGGTTCCCTACGACTTCAGGGTACCAACAATGGCCATACATTGGTAATCGAGGCTATACTTTGCCTCCCCTGCAACTGCAAGTGATTGCAATCTCTATTCAATGGGCATTAGGGACTTGTCTGACGGACAAAATCTAAAGACTTTAGAACTTGCAGGTCGGGGCTGCCTAGGAATAGGGTGGTGATGGAAGGTATGTGTCTACACAACTAGATTATTATTCCAAGATACTTAGGACTTAGCAACTGCTACATAGCATTACTCTACTATAAATGTCAAAAAGAATAATCATTAAATGCTGAGAAAAGCCACTAAAGAAACATTCTTATTAGCGGTGGCTACAGTAACATCAAGTATGAATTCAGATAAAAGATACAAATCATCAAGTTACTGCTGATTTCATTTCAAAAATAATAATTAACAACAGGCCATTGAGAGATAGCAACAATATCAGTCAACATAATAACATTACTAATAATCAGGATCTAAAAATAAGAATAATAAACAATAAAAATAAATATACTAAATCAAAAATATCAATATATATACAATGGAGACTGGCATTCAGAAGTAAGAACAGAGTTCTACACTTATATTTCATAGTGATGCTTATTCTAACACAGTCTCCTTTAACATTCAAATTCCTGCTGTCATAATCAATGTATATATGTATAGCATAAGTGGCAACTTGCTGGCTCCACAACTTGTCAATGGGAGCTCTATCTATTCTCTAAACAGTTGCGACATGTGGCAAAAATATTTTAGGCGAATGGCGGTACTACCGATATCTTATCAGTATTTATGCAATAACAGCATGCAACAATCTATCAACTGAAATAAAATGTAGGCACAATTATCGCCTAGCTTCGCTGGAATAAAAACAAAAAGAAAAAATCAAAGACGGCAACGTTCTGTTAGCAGCAGGAGAGGCCTCTGTCAGTTTCAGCGTCGCGTGAAAGGTAGGAGAGAGAGAGAGAGAGAGAGAGGTAGAGTGACCGTGAAATACGTTGCGGTTTTCACTCACAAGTCAGCTGAGAGGGGCCTCTTCCTTTTAACTTGTACTGAAAAAAGTGTCGCAGAGTATCTCTAATAATAAAATAAATAAACAAATGAACGTGAACAAACGTTAGCAATGACTATCGATAGAGTCTTACGTTTATTGTCAGAGGGCTATTCTTATTTCCTCATTAACAAAACAAAAGCTAAAGAACTTAGTGTACAACTGCAGAACTATCGAAGCATAAATCCATTCCTCTCTGTTTGATCTTGATAAGGACTTTACTGTAACAGCATACACATCCTTGTCTATAATGACAATCTCTCTCTTTTCATACTATAAATCAGAGGGTTAAGTCGAAGCACACACACTGATGAAATTAAAGCAAAAAAAACTAAAATCATATGTGACAGTATCCCTACTACTATCAACAACAGTACAAATATCCTTTTCTTAACAACTTCTTAAAAAGGACTTAAGTGTCATTAATTTTAACTTTAAAACTCAGCAAATAATCTCTAATAATCTCAATTATCTTTAATTAGCCCGATTGTAATCTAAAATTCATGAAAATGCTAGGGATTAACCATGGTTATCTCTAGATAATCTTTTCAGAATCCTTTAAGTAAGATTTTAAAGATTTCTTCAATACAAAAAGAACTATAACAAAAAACGGGTATCTAAGAATATAAAAAGTCTATCTCTGTGTATGCAATAATAAAAACAAAAAGTATATTTCATTATCAACAGTAAGGAATGCCTTTTGCTTAAACTTCAAAATCTCGTACGGAGTTGTACATAAACAATTCAAACATAAAATATATATCTTCTTTTACTATCTCGAATTTGACTTATATCTGCTCTCTCAAATACAAGATACAGCTGTGTAACATTCTTGTTGTCATTTCGTGTCAGCTCTCACTCTTTCTTTATGACCAAGCCGAAATAATTTTGACAAAACATTATCATGGCTAAAACTCGCAAAGTTTTACTTTATCAATCTAATATATCTCTTCAGACAAACAATGTATATACTGCAGCTAGCAAAGAAAATAAAGAATCATTCATAGATTCACGTCCTTTATCACGTAACATCTATCTTGGAATCTCTCGGAAATCGAATAATAATCTCAATGGCGGAGTAGGGGACAAAACAAAAATAAAACAACCTCGGCATTTCAACCATATCTGGGCAGGTGGAGAATTACCTTCTCATCCATATCCCTCACTAGATATTGCAACAGCGCATCACCTCCCATAAATACACTCTGATATGGCATGCAGAAGGACCTGGCGGAGCAGGGGAACGATCCTCGCAGACTCCCCAATCATGCTTCCTAACGGTGCTTTCCGCGATTTCACCCCCTAGAGCAACCCTCCCATTATACCCCCAGTCATTCATACTCACTCGCTGTCACTTTCGCTACATCACTTTCAAGACAATCATCCCCTTTCTGTAAAATTCCCTTTTATTTACAACATGTTGGTTTTCCTTTCCCGGTCTCTCTGAAGAAGAGTAAAGGTGAAATCTCGGCTGAGCCGCACGGTTACAAACTGCCTCACTAGTCCTAAGTCCCATTCTAACGAACAAACAGACATTCTACTCCCTTGAAGCTACGTTTGGGTGACACTGAAAAACCTTCCCTATTCTAGGACAGCACAAACTACTCTAATTTACTCTTACTTTCACCTGCATAGCGTGAAAATAAAAAAAACTCATCTCTAACTAATATCACGAAAATTTCTTATTCTTCAAAAATAAAATGCCACACACGCATCGTAATATTAATTCCCTTCATCATAACACAAAAAGAACGATCTGTCGTTTATGTCCCTCTCTCGCTACAACACCACTCCCGCGGATAAAAACAAACAAAAAAAGAAAGAAAAAAAAAACTTAAAAACAGGCGCAATCGTAACACTCGATTTCTTACGCTTTAAGAAATTAATATAACAATGATTTCACGTACATTAAATATCAAAGCTCAGTACAATTACTACAGATTTACAATAACGAGGTTGGAAGATCGAATGGTCACTTCCGCATTCTTTTCTCGAAAACCACACGTGTTCTATGAAACTCTTAAAAGCAGATGCACGTATATTTCTCACTATAATTCTTACGCTTTAGAAATTAATAGACTGTAACAATGATTTCACGTGCATTAAATTTGTCAATTAAAAAATCGATACATTCGCGTTCTTAAAATTCAATCTAAGCATTAATACAAATAAATGGAACGCACTTCCAACGCAATTTCTTTACATTACTCTAATTATAACAAAAAACGGAGTTTATTACTGCTTATAGCTATTAGTACAAATTATCCATGTTAGTAATGGGTACAGAAATTCTACTTTTATCAACTTATTAAGCGCCACACCCCTTATATGCGGGTTGGCTGAGTCAAAGCATAACTACAAGATAAAATGGCGGCGTCTACCGACCTCAATTTCTTTTACTAATTGTCCCATTACTCACTGGATACAGATCACAAGTACTTAGCTTATTTTAAGGAGGTGGTCCTGAAAAACTTCATGGCAGAAGGCAAGGAAGGATCGGGTTTTCCTTCTTCTCTTTGAGTAAAATCGTCGAATCGCCGTCTTCTTGGTCGGATCCGGCAACTTATACCTCTTGTAATGGGCATTTTCACTCAATGCTCCGGTCACACTTCGGCTTACTAAGAAATATCTTGGAAATAGTTCCTTCAAAGTTTTATAGTATTCTCTATTTGACCACTCGTCACTTCTCATCCGCAGACCCAAGTATTTCAGGAAGTCGGTCGCGGGAATTATGGACGGACATTCACGGTCTTTTGCATTTGCGCCGTCGAGGTATAAAAGTGAATTTTTGACCCGAGGCGTCTTTACAACCAGGGCACAGGGTGGGGGCTGGGCCTGCTGCGTTCCCTGTGTCACCACAGGGTTCGGAGCGGCCGGCTGTTCGTCGATGTTTGAGGCGTCGGTTTCGCTGTCGGCGTCGGCCAAGTTCCTTCTCGACGGAGCGGCGTCGGCGCGTGCTTGTAGGCGCCGCACTTGCTCCTCCAGTTCGAGAATTCTCCGGTGTTTGGCCTCGTCACTCATTTCTTGAATTGGGAGATGTTGGATTTCTGCTTTTGCCATTCTTATTTTCTTTTCACGGGTCTGCACTGGCATTCACCTGTCTCTTCGTATGTTTTCCAGGCGTGATGATCGTACCGCACTGCCACCACTGACATGGGGCTTTTAGCTATTCCACCGTAAGCCACCACTGACGTATGAGTTTTGGACCTCCGCTTGAACTCACACTTTGTAAGATGACTGGGTTATCTCACCGCTTGTCACTACTGACGTGGAGGTTTTATGATTATCTCATCTAATGACACCACTGACGTAGGGCTTTTCCTCCTACGTATATTTAGTTATAATTATGGTAGCGTGGTTACAAGGTTGGAAATATTAGTACCTGATGGGTACAAGGTAAGAATGGACACGCAGTGAATCCTTTACTTATATTTATTATAGAGTACAACACATCCGACGCCTCAATGCCCCAATGCCCCCACCCTATGACTATCACAATCTATGATCTATTCGTGCCCCTGGTAAGGTTCTGACTAACTGTCTCTGCCCTGGGTGGTTCTTTAAATACCCCCAGGGCAGGGCGTGGCTTAACATCCAATTCTCCAATGAAATCAGTCAGATCTAGTCCTAGCTAATCAGCGCCAGGTTCAAAGTGGAATCCCACCTACTTCCGGGGAGGAGTTATTGGGCATTTCTCCTGGGCAGGTTCCTGCGTACGAAACACAAGTTTATGTTTTCTTGTGGTTTAGGAAATGGCTAACTTCCTGTCCTTTCTTGCCCTTCTCGATGCCAGGTCCTAAATCTCTCGGTTCCGGTCATATATTTCCTTGGCACTTTCTACAAACATTGCAATAAAATATCCGTGCCCTCGACCAACCGTTTCCGCTCAAGATCTGTTACAAGTTTCAGATTCTGGCTTCAGCATGGCGGAAGTCATACGACATGTGTGTGTGTGTGTGTGTGTGTGTGTGTGTGTGTGTGTGTGTGTGCATTATTAAAACTATAGATTGTCATCTGAAAAAGATGGAATGAAAGTATCTAACCCTCATCCACCCAGAAGGCCCCGAGTTCAATACCCCTTGCCCCAGCCTCCAGGCTGCCCCAACAGCTGGTTTTGACCGAAGTCATTTAGAGGATGAAAAGGAGAGAGAGGTGAGGTTCGTGTCATATCTCCTGTTCGCTCAACAGTCTCATTGATTACACCCTTAGATGTATGGAGTCATAAGTTGAGCTTCTACCATCTTCATAGACCCCTGGCTTCAATCAAAACAAAAATGTCTGTCCTGCGATTCTCTTACAAGTACACAATCGAATATTATTATTATTATTATTGCTATTATTGTTATTATTATTATTATTATTATTATTATTATTATTATTATTATTATTATTATTATTATTATTATTATTATTATTTCAGAAGAGGACCTCTCTGAAGTACTTCTCGGCCTATAAAGTGTGAGTATTTCATATTGACTATTGTTTGTTATTTTTTTTGTATTTCATATCTATCTATCTATATCTATATCCATCTATCTGTCTGTTTGTATATCTATCTATCTATCTATCTATCTATCTATCTATCTATCTATCTATCTATCTATCTATATATATATATATATATATATATATATATATATATATATATATATATATATATATATATATATATATATATATATATATATATATATATATATATATATATATATATATATATATATATATAGTTATTTACTTATTTATTTGCAAGTATTAATTATTCATAGACATATTAATATAAAGGAATGTATTAGGTTGGCCCAAGGCATCAATCGCCCGTTGTGATACTACAGCTGATGAGTCTTTTGACTTTAATAGGACTGTTCATGACAGTGCTATGCTAAATCTACCTTCCGTTTACGACCTGTCCTGGTGTCACAATCATAAAAAAAAACTTATGCATACATGCCTACACTCACATGCATAATGTGCATTCTTATATTCATACATAATATGCGTATATGCTTATATACATACATGCGTATGTATGTGTCTGTATATATGTATGAATATAAGAATGCTTCTTACGGAGCCTCAAACTATGACCTCTAGTTCTTAAGCCAATCTTACCAGTATATCGCTTCCTGTTTACTCTCTCAAAATCATGTATGTATCTAAGTATGTACGAACGTATGCACATAATTCATATATGTAGGGAAAGGCAAAATAATGCAAACTTAAAGAAAGAGTGGCTATTATTCTAAATTCTCTAAATCTAGCAACTATTTGTTTTTTATGTCCATGTATATATTGCAAGGATCCTCTGTAAGGCCTCTCATCAGAAGAATCTAAGGCAAAAAAAAAAGGGGGCAAACAAAAAACTACTCTCATCAACAAAGGCCTGGGCACAAAGAAAACATTAAGACAAAGGAAAAGAAAATGATCATGAACAAACCAGATATATATATATATATATATATATATATATATATATATATATATATATATATATATATATATATATATATATATATATATATATAGAGAGAGAGAGAGAGAGAGAGAGAGAGAGAGAGAGAGAGAGAGAGAGAGAGAGAGAGAGAGAGAGAGAGAGAGATAGATAGATATGAGGCATCAGGTTGATTGTTCGCTTCCTGCCACAGTTTAAAGCTTACAAGGGCATGCACTCAGGCTAACGAGTACTCCTGTCAAAACCAAAGGTCTTCGCAAGAAGGCACCGTTCTAGCCATTAATAGTAAAGGGAGTTGTTGACGTAAAACCGATCACATCATGAGCTCCACATGTGCATTCGAAGAAGAATCAGAAAAAACACAGAGATAGTAGCACTACTGTCTATATATGGCTATGTAGACATCAGATAGTAAAATATTTCTATTCATTTTTTCATAATCATTGCAAGTCATGAAAAGTAAAATATAGTATAACAATTGACTGATGACAGAAGGGCTGTCTGGGAGTCATAGAATATGTCAGCATTTTCCTAGCACTGAGGACATGTTCAGATACATATGTTTATGAACATATACATTATCCCATAGAATAGAGAAACGGAGAGAGAGAGAGAAAGAGAGAGATTTTTTCTATGAAAGAGAAGCTCGTACATAAACCTTCACCATTATGCGCACTAACATACAATCATGTGCCAGTATGCACACATACATACGTGCATGCATGCTTCCATATGCATATACATGCAATATTGTTCTTCACATATCCACCATCTTATGATGAGATACAGAGATTTTGCATTCTCTTCCACTTTTTTCCTTTTTCATTTTAAATTCTGTACATTAAAGAGAGAGAGAGAGAGAGAGAGAGAGAGAGAGAGAGAGAGAGAGAGAGAGAGAGAGAGAGAGAGAGAGAGAGAGAGAGAGAGAGAGAGTCATTTAGATATGCTTAGATAGGGAGAAAATTGCATTATCAATGCTAGAGATGCACTAAGTATAGGATATTAGTTATTTGGGTCGCAAAAATTCATACAAAGTTCAAAGTAGCTCAGACCCAGAGGTCTGAAATCTTTGAGCTTTTGTGCACTCTTTAATGTAGTGTACTAAAATGTTGCCCCCTTCACACTCACATAAATGGCCTTTTGAGTGTTCTTGGTGCACTCAACCCATTTTCTCGCCATTCACCTCCCATATACTTCCATATACCAAGTCTTCTACAAGCAGCAAGTCTGTTACAGTCACCTGTAAGCATTTTGTCTGTGCTGTATTTGTGTCTCAGCTTCCCGAAATTTCCATAATGTTGGATTGGACATCTGTTTATTATGTTGTGAGAGTGTAAGCAAGTTTTTGCTCTTCTGTAAATCTCATTATATACCAATGCTTTGAATTGATATAGTGTAATTCATAGATTCCAACACTGAACTTTCAGTTGCCATTATTGCAAGCCTGTCAGCTTTTTCATTACCCATTATCCTAACAAAATGAACTCTTGCATGAAAAGAGAGAGAGAGAGAGAGAGAGAGAGAGAGAGAGAGAGAGAGAGAGAGAGAGAGAGAGAGAGAGAGAGAGAGAGAGAGAGATTATTTTATTTTATTTTATTAATTTATTGCGCCAAGGCGTCAGACATTACATGAGTTCATACAAATAATGCTTCAAATGGATACAAAACCAAGAATAGAACATAGTTTACAGGGAGGTGTACACATTGATAAAACATTGCTGCATACTAACACACAACTCACAGTATGGCAGCACAGAGTACATTATATGCAAAAGTAAAGCTCAGAGAAACGCAGAATGCACAAACAGAATTATACAGCAACATACAGAAAATATATGTATAATTCAATATAATTAATGGCCACCAAAGTGAGGATAACGAGCAAGAATAACATCAAGGTTGTCATCATTAAGTAAAAATGAGCAGATCTGTATTAAGTTCTGACCTCGTGGTAAAACATCTCTCACTGTGGGGCACTGAAGACAATAGTGGTCAAGAGTGTTAGCATTAGGACGGTCGCATAATTTACAGGAGGTGTATTGTGACATATCTAGAGTCTGGGAGACCTGCCATAAAGGCCGATACCCCATTCTGAGCCGAGCACTAACTACATTGTTTTTCCGCACCATTAACCCGCGTCTGCGATACTTGTAGTGACTGTGAAGAAAGTGATCATGGTGCTGTATGGACACACTGTTGGCCCTTTCCGTGTCCCTGCGCTGGACCGTCATGGCAAACCCAGCTGAGTAGATGATGTTACGTAGGCCGGGACTTGAACCTAGGACTTATAATTACTAAGTCAAGGTGCTACCAACTACACCACATTAGGTTAAAAGGAATCCAACCTTATAGCTTATATCTGCTATACTTAGGAATGAACGCATTCTATCTGAATGCCACTATGTTCATATTACAGATTCCCCAACCTCACTCGTGTCTTCATTTTCGCATTTAAGTCAACTCCCAATCTCATTCGGGTCCAACAATAACCAAATAAGCACATTGCATATGTGAAAACATATGTAATGCATTCATTCCTAAGCATAGCAGATATAAGCTATAAGGTTGGATTCCGTTTAACCTAATGCGGTGTAGTTGGTAGCACCTTGACTTAGTAATTATAAGTCCTAGGCTCAAGTCCCAGTCGGGGTAAAAAATTATTCATGTTTTCACATATGTAATGTGCTTATTGTTGTTATTAAGTTGACTATTATATTAAACTCCAGGACTTGTTGGTTTGTCGTACGAGCAGTCCAGAGTATCCTCATAATGCTGGCGTCACACATAGCCAAAATTCCCGACCCGACTCTTAAAACCGTCTAAAGACGGAATCCTCCCGGCAGCAATGACGTCATTGCGATAATCGGGTGTAATTCTTCGTCCGCGTACGACGGAATCCTAACAGTCCTACGTAGTTTAAAAAAATCGAGGGGGTCCTGAACCGTCGTGGAGGGCCTACGATAATTGGCTGCTGCACCCAATAATCTCCGTGATTCGGAAGACCAAATCAGTCGTAGAAGACTGCGTACGACGGGTAAGATCGATCTTCTTGATAGTACGCGGGCGTAGGAGAAGGTGTACGCCCGTGTACGATCCAGAGGATCGATCCTACCCGGCGTACGCAGTCCTCTGGGTCTGGAACCGTTAAAAATTAAAAAATTCGCTTATACGTCTGGCAGCGCAGTACGAAAAGACAGCGCGCGCATGCGTGGTCTCATTTCTGACAACCCAGTCCTGGGTGTCAGTTTTCCTGCTCCGCTTGCCGCATTTCTTATTGTTTTAGCATGATATTCTCATATGTAATTTTTTCAGTACACTTATATTATTACATGGGGATATGTCTTGCCATACTTGTGTGTTTTCTCATAATGAAATTTATATATTTTTGTACAGTATATATTTTTGTATCTTAAAAATTATTATTTTCTGTTCATTTCCTGTTTATTACTTATATCATCATTTTACTATAATATATATTTATATATGACCATTAATATTGGTCATGCAATAAAGCATATATTTCCCATATAATATTGTGAAATCAATATATCAAAATATGAATTAATCAAATCCATAAATGTGTCAAACAAAATATATGAAATATATTAACATACATGGCCAACATATATTTACTTATATATATATATATATATATATATATATATATATATATATATATATATATATATATATATATATATATATATATATATATATATATATATATATATATATATATATATATATATATATATATATATATATATATATATATATATATATATATATATATATATATATATATATATAGATATATATATATATATATATATATATATATATATATATATATATATATATATATATATATATATATATATATATATATATATATATATATATATATATATATATATATATATATATATATATATATATATATATATATAAGTAGCTGAAGTGCCAAATATATAAATCAGGGTTATACTTTCACAAATATCCCATATATATATATATATATATATATATATATATATATATATATATATATATATATATATATATATATATATATATATATATATATATATATATATATATATATATATATATATTATATTATATTATATATATATTATATATATTATATATATATATATATATATATATATATATATATATATATATATATATATATATATATATATATATATATATATATATATATATATATATATATATATATATATATATATATATATATATATATATATATATATATATATATATATATATATATATATATATATATATATATATATATAGTTTCCATATATTTATTGTTCACTAGGATCAATTCTAACATAATTAAAGTTACAAACGTCGTCCTGTAAACCATTCTCTCTTGCCACGATACCCTTCCTTGGGGGGAATTACAGTATTCCTCCCGACTGCGTACAACCCCCTACGAACGTGTACGTTCCCCTATGATGGGTCGGGAGCGTCGGGAGCATGGTCGGCCCAGTCGTAACGGTCAAAAATTTAAATTTCCCGTTTTCTTTGTGAGACTTACGTTTGCGTACGATCAGTCGTACGCTAAATTACGCGTCCAAACTACTCCGTACGATTGCAATTACGATCCATAGGACTGCTTACGCGGACGTATAACGCACTTCCGACAGGCACAGGAATGCACCTGTTGGCTAAAAAATCTGCCGGATCTCCAAGGATTGAGCGAAGATTCCGTTGGAACGCGGTCTTAAGAGTCGGGTCGGGAGTTTTGGCTATGTGTGACGCCAGCATAAGGCTTCTGTATAGCCACAATTCCATTCCTTCTAATTTCTTCCTTGTATCCTTGGTGATCATCCATGCTTCTTATCCATATGTTAATGTAGACCACACGTAAAGACTTTATTGCTCTTATTCTCGTGTCTATATTTATACTTAGGTAGGTAAGAAATATATATATATATATATATATATATATATATATATATATATATATATATATATATATATATATATATATATATATATATATATATATATATATATATATATATATATATATATATATATATATATATATATATATATATATATATATAAAACTCGCTCATCATGATATCTGCTTTGAAGGAGGAAGGTGCCAGTGGCCAGCCGGGTTTGGATAACAAGAAGGTCGTCCTTAATTTTTTTTTTTTTATTAATTCGGATAACTGTACATGGGGGACATGGGCACTCCCAGTGATATTGCAGTTGATAAACATTACAATCTTTTTGGTTATGAATAAATAAAATAATAATAGAATTTGCAATTAATTTTAAATATCATAGCAAGTAATTTATAATAAAATATAGTGTAATGATTGATGGCAGAAGAGCGATTTGCGTTTATCAATTAAGAGTAATATATTATGATTTACATGCATTAATAGCAGAAGAATACTCTGCAATTATTGATTAAGAGTAATATTTGTAACAATATTGTCAATAGCCCTTGTTGAGTGCTATCATTTAAGTTAAATTTCCACTTTTCCACAGTACCACTGCAGACAATTTGAAGCAGATATAGTATAAACATTTTCAGGTTAGAGTAATAAGTAGGTATATATACATATATGGAAAGGGCAAACCCACTCATCAGACAGGCACTTGATAAGGAGAAGACAGTGGTAATCTCAGGCATAAGTGAATCCCAGGAGCCAACATGGCAGGGGAGACTTGAAGAAAATAAAGCTAACGTTGTAGACCTGATAAGAAAGCTTGGAGTAGTATGTGGTCCTGAGGATATTGTAAACATACACCAACTAGGTAAATATTCGAGGGAAGGAAAGCCGAGACCAACAAAAGTAACCTTTGAGAGAGGGGAGACATGTAGGGAAATATTGTTGAGAAAAAAAAGTCTAAGAGACCTTCAAGAATGCAAAGAAGTGTTCATTAGACGATACAGAACACAGGAAGAGATGGGAAAGATCAAAAACTTGTTGCAAGAGGCAAGAAGGTTAAATGATGAAAGAAATGAAGAAGAGAAGAAAAATTTTCGTTACAGAATACTTCCAGACAAAGGGGAGATAAAGAAGATAATGACAGAAGATCAGGGGATGGGGCCTCATTAAGATTGTTATACACAAATGCTGATGGATTAGCTGGTAAGGCAGTAGAATTAAAAGATAGGATTCACAACAGTAAGGCAGATATAGTAGCAATTACAGAGACTAAGTTGAGTGAGGACATAAACAGTGTCACAGTTTTTCCTAAGGGCTTCAGAATACTAAGGGTCGAAAGATCTGAGAGGACTGGTGGAGGGATAGCACTGCTCATAAGTGAGAGGATTCAAGTTGAAGAAATAAACTTGGCTATAGAAAGTGAGTTCAGGGAATTTCTTGTTGCTCGCATAAATACTGGGTCAGAGAACATTATAATAACTGTTGTATACAACCCACCAAGGAACCAAAATAGGCTTGAAATTTATGAGGAAAGTCATATAGGTACGATTGAAGTCATAAACTCAGTTGTTAACATGGCGCGGGAGAAAAAATGTAGGATTTTGATTATGGGAGACTTTAATCGTAAAGAGATAGATTGGATAAATCTTGACCCACACAGTGGTGAGGACTCATTTGGGGCAAGATTCCTAGATTGCGTACAAGGGAATTTCCTACACCAACATGTAATGGAACCAACAAGAGCCAGGGGTGGGGATGAGCCATCACTACTTGATCTGGTGTTCACAGATAATGTGTTGGATATTGAAAATATTGAGTATGAACCACCAATTGGAAAGAGTGACCACTGTGTGTTGTTGATGGAGTATATCATTGAAGACATTCTTCCTGAGAGTAGAGGCACTGAGGACATGAGGAGGAACTATCCGAAAGGAGATTACATCAAAATGAATGAGCTTTTTGCAGTTATTGACTGGAGAACCTTATTTTACAACAAATCTGTACAAGAAATGTATGACATCTTTTGTGAGAAATATGGGAAGATAGTAGATTGCTGCATACCTGTCACCAAAGTAGGTGTAATTCATGCCAGAGAGAAATGGTTCGATAATGGGTGTAAAAGAGCTAAGGAGTGGAGAGACAAATGCTGGAAAAGGTATAGGAGGAGAAAAAACATAAATGCCTGGCAAACCTACAAAAGAGCAAGAAATGACTACCTAAGTAAAAGGAGAGAGGCAGAGAGAGATTATGAGAGGGACATCACCAGGAAGGCTAAAGAAAATCCCAAGCTTTTCCACAGCTTTATCAGAGGAAAACTGAAGGTAAAAGAACAGGTTTTAAGGCTAAAGAGAGCGGATGGAAGCATCACTGAGACGGACGAAGAGATCTGCAAAGAATTGAACAAGGAGTTTCAGTCAGTATTTACAGTAGAAAATACCCCACCCCCTCAGATTGCAGTGATAGAAGCTCAAGGGCCGGTACTAGAGAACATCAACCTTACAGCCACAGAGGTATGCAAAGCGCTGATGGATTTAGATGTTCATAAAGCTACAGGTCCTGATGACATATCCCCTCATGTGCTTAAAAAATGCGCAAACACAATATCAGTGGCACTAAGTATCATATTTAAGGAGTCACTGGAGTCGGAGGAGATTCCAAGATGCTGGAAACAAGCAAATGTGATACCTATCTTCAAAAAGGGAAGGAGGGATACGGCTCTGAACTATAGACCAGTTTCCTTGACCAGCATAGTTTGCAAAGTTATGGAGAAACTACTAAGGAAACATATCTCTCTTCACTTGGAATCCTTCAACTTTTTGTCAGTGAGGCAACATGGCTTCAGAGAAGGAAGATCAACAGTAACAAACTTATTAGAATTTTATGATGAGGTAAGCCAAATCTTACAGGAAAGAGAGGGCTGGGCAGATTGCATATTCCTAGACTTCCAGAAAGCGTTTGACACTGTTCCACATGGGAGACTTATTAGGAAGCTGCAAGCAATGGCTAGAATAGGTGGAAATGTCTTGGAATGGATAAAAACTTACTTAGAAGGAAGGGAACAGAGGGTTAGAGTAAGACACTCAGTGTCTGAATGGAGAAGAGTTAGTAGTGGAGTTCCACAGGGTTCAGTTTTAGGGCCACTTTTGTTCCTTGTATATGTAAATGACCTACCAGAGTCTGTAAATTCATTCATGAATATGTTTGCAGATGATGCAAAGACTGTGAAGAAAGTAAAAAACGAGAACAATGGTAGAGAACTTCAGGAGGATCTAAATAATCTGCATGAGTGGTCAGAAAAGTCGCTAATGAAATTCAATACCTCAAAATGTAAGGTAATGAGAATGGGTACAAGTGCAAGAAGGCCCAAGCTTGACTACTCGGTGGCTGGAGTACAACTTCAAGAGACAGAAAATGAGAGAGATCTAGGAGTAAACATACTGGCAGATTTGTCTCCAGAAATACATATAAATGGCGTAGTAAGGGCAGCATATGCATTCTTATCAAACGTAAGGGTAGCCTTCAGGCACATGGACAAGGAAATGTTCAGAAATATTTATGTAACCTATGTGAGGCCAAAACTCGAATATGCAGCCCCCTTTTGGAATCCGCACTTGAAAAAGCACGTAGCTAAGCTTGAAAAAGTTCAAAGACATGCCACGAAACTGGTGCCAGAATACGCAATCTCGGTTATGATGAGAGGCTGAGGGAATTAGACTTGCCATCACTCGAAGCTAGAAGAGTAAGGGGGGATATGGTGACAGTCTTTAAATTCCTTCATGGTTATGATAGAGTGGATAGGGATCGATATTTCGATATGGCTGGCTCTAGAACTAGAGGTCATAGTTTGAAGCTTCGGAAGAAAACTTGTTTGCAGGATGTAAGGAAATACTTTTTCAGTGTAAGAGTAGTTGATAAATGGAATTCGCTAAGCGAGGAGGTAGTTAATGCTATCTCAATCCATAGTTTTAAGGACAGGTATGATAAGTATCACTAAGTCTAAAAATGGAACCGATCAGGAGACGGGAAGATACGAGCTTTGGGCTCTTTCCCGTAAACACAATTAGGTAATCAATTAGGTAATCAATTAGGTAATCACATACATATACATCAATACACACATACATACATATACATACATACACATACATACATATATACACATCTCCATATATATATATATATATATATATATATATATATATATATATATATATATATATATATATATATATATATACATATACATACATACACACATACGTACATACATACATATACACATATTCACATACATGCACACATACATATACTGATATGCATGCATATACTTATATAGACATTATTAATTAGATGAGCAATAGAAACGCCACTGGGGCTTCATGGTTATACATATCAAGGGGAAAGAGAGAGAGAGAGAGAGAGAGAGAGAGAGAGAGAGAGAGAGAGAGAGAGAGAGAGAGAGAGAGAGAGAGAGAGAGAGAGAGAGAGAGAGTGGTATTCATTTCGGCAAAAGGTGTTATTAGTCCTTTCCACAGATAAAGATGAATACATGCATACTCATACAGAACACAGGAAGAGATGGGAAAGATAAAAAAACTTGTTGCAAGAGGCAAGAAGGTTAAATGAGGAAAGAAATGAAGAGAAGAAAAATTTTCATTTCAAAGTTCTTCCAGACAAAGGGGAGATAAAGAAGATAATGACAGAAGATCAGGGGATGGGGCCTCATTAAGATTGTTATACACAAATGCTGATGGATTAACTGGTAAGGCAGTAGAATTAAAAGATAGGATTCACAACAGTAAGGCAGATATAGTAGCAATTACAGAGACTAAGTTGAGTGAGGACATAAACAGTGTCACAGTTTTTCCTAAGGGCTTCAGAATACTAAGGGTTGAAAGATCTGAGAGGACTGGTGGAGGGATAGCACTGCTCATAAGTGAAAGGATTCAAGTTAAAGAAATACACTTGGCTATAGAAAGTGAGTTCAAGGAATTTCTTGTTGCTCGCATAAATACTGGGTCAGAGAGCATTATAATAACTGCTGTCTATAACTCACCAAGAAACCAGAATAGGCTAGAAGTTTATGAGGAAAGTCATATAGGTACTATTGAAGTCATAAACTCAGTTGTTAACATGACACGGGAGAGAAAATGTAGGATTTTGATTATGGGAGATTTTAATCATGAAGAGATAGATTGGATAAATCTTGACCCACACAGTGGTGAGGACTCATTCGGGGCAAGATTTCTAGATTGCGTACAAGGGAATTTCCTACACCAACATGTAATGGAACCAACGAGGGCCAGGAGTGGGGATGAGCCATCACTACTTGATCTAGTGTTCACAGATAATGTGTTGGATATTGAAAAAATTGAGTATGAACCACCAATTGGAAAGTGACCACTGTGTGTTGTTGATGGAGTATATCATTGAAGATATTCTTCCTGAGAGTAGAGGCACTGAGGACATGAGGAGGAACTATCCAAAAGGAGATTACATCAAAATGAATGAGCTTTTTGCAGTTATTGACTGGAGAACCTTATTTTACAACAAATCTGTACAAGAAATGTATGACATATTATGTGAGAAATATGGAAAGATAGTAGATTGCTGCATACCTTTCACCAAAGTAGGTGTAATTCATGCCAGAGAGAAATGGTTCGATAATGAGTGTAAAAAAGCTAAGGAGTGGAGAGACAAATGCTGGAAAAGGTATAGGAGGAGAAAAAACATAACTGCCTGGTAAGCCTACAAAAGAGCAAGATATGACTACCTAAGTAAAAGGAGAGAGGCAGAGAGAGACTATAAGAGGGACATCACCAAGCAGGCTAAAGAAAATCCCAAGCTTTTCCATAGCTTTATCAGAGGAAAACTGAAGGTAAAAGAACAGGTTTTAAGGCTTAAGAGAGCGGATGGAAGAATCACTGAGACGGATTAAGAGATCTGCAAAGAATTGAGCAAGGAGTTTCAGTCAGTATTTACAGTAGAAAATACCCCACCCCCTCAGATTGCAGAGATAGAAACTCAAGGGCCGGTATTAGAGAATATTAACCTTACAGCCACAGAGGTATGCAAGGCGCTGATGGAGTTAGATGTTCATAAAGCTACAGGTCCTGATGACATATCCCCTCATGTACTTAAAAAATGTTCAAACTCAATATCAGTGGCACTAAGTATCATATTTAAAAAGTCACTGGAGTCAGGGGAGATTCCAAGATGCTGGAAACAAGCAAACGTGATACCTATCTTCAAAAAGGGAAGGAGGGACACGGCTCTGAACTATAGACCAGTTTCCTTGACCAGCATAGTTTGCAAAGTTATGGAGAAACTACTAAGGAAACATATCTCTCTTCACTTGGAATCCTTCAACTTTTTGTCAATGAGGCAACATGGCTTCAGAGAAGGTAGATCAACAGTAACAAACTTATTAGAATTTTATGATGAGGTAAGCCGAATCTTACAGGAAAGAGAGGGCTGGGCAGATTGCATATTCCTAGACTTCCAGAAAGCGTTTGACACTGTTCCACATGGGAGACTTATTAGGAAGCTGCAAGCAATGGCTAGAATAGGTGGAAATGTCTTGGAATGGATAAAAACTTACTTAGAAGGAAGGGAACAGAGGGTTAGAGTAAGACACTCAGTGTCTGAATGGAGAAGAGTTAGTAGTGGAGTTCCACAGGGTTCAGTTTTAGGGGCACTTTTGTTCCTTGTATATGTAAATGACCTACCAGAGGCTGTAAATTCATTCATGAATATGTTTGCAGATGATGCAAAGATTGTGCAGAAAGTAAGCAATGAGAACAATGGTAGAGAACTTCATTAAGATCTAAATAGTCTGCATGAGTGGTCAGAAAAGTGGCTAATGAAATTCAATACTTCAAAATGTAAGGTAATGAGAATGGGTACAAGTGCAAGAAGGCCCAAACTTGACTACTCG
>JAXCGZ010021377.1:42500-51848 GCA_037179515.1 Halocaridina rubra
CTAAGAAAACATACTTATGCAATGGAGAGTTGAGGGGGGAGATGGCTTAAATACTAGCTTTCATTCTATTAAAGTTAGTTTGGTTGCAGTCACTTTACTGTTCAGACCAAGCTGTTTTCATGAGAAGGCCAAGTCAAGAAACCCATAACTTCTATAAAATTCATACTATTGTCAGCAGGAAATTAGTTAGGGAATGTCCTATTGGATAATATTCTTTTGAATATGTCAGTTTGTTCGCATCTTGATTGTTTGGTGTTATTAGCATGTATTGTATTTCTCGTCGAGATGTTGACTCGTTCAGTAAATATTAATGGAGTTAGTACGCTGTATTTAAAGGAGGACAAGACAAGAGATGTATAGGGGAATACTAAGCCATCATTATATAACACCTTAAGAATATACAGACTCCCCAACTTACGAATGAGTTAGGTTCCAGAAGTCCATTCATATATAGAATTGTTTGTAAGTTGTGTTTTGGTAAAAAAAATCTATTGTGTATTACTTACATATGCACTACTGTTTTCTCCTGGCTAGTACAGTGGTAATGCGCTGGCCTCGCATTCGTGAGGTTGACGGATCGCGCCTCGTCCAGGCAAGAGAGTTTAAGCTATTTACTGCTGTGGCTGGGCACCACAGTGGGGGGGTTGGGGCCTGTGCTGGCTGGCAACTACCCTATGGGTCCTCCATGACCCATTTCACCCATTCGTGGGGGGAGAATCTAAAAACAACAACAAAACACTACTGTACAGTACTTACGCTACAGACACTTGACTACTACATAAAACAAAGTATACTGTAGTAATGATTTTTTTTTTATAAAGTATTTTGTAAGTACAGTACTGTATATATGTTAGTTAAGCACAAGAGAGGACTGCAGTTGTTACATATGGTTCCAGGACCCTTTGTTTCAGATATCCCTGTTGAAGAAAGTGTTAGAGAGCTTCTTCTTCTAATAACCCTCTTCTCTAGAAATGTCTTCAACAGTAAAGTATCTTTTGCCTTGGAGTATGAGTTGAAGACATTTTTCCAGAAATTTTTCTTCAAGAAAGAAGGTTTTGCACTTGGTTTGCCACACTGATGCTTCAGCAACTTATGAAATATCCTGAGATTTCTTCACCACCATTTAATGTTTTTCAAACCTTGGAAAAGCATCAACGCATAGCAAGTACAGAAGAGCCTTTGCTGAAGACAAGGCCAGGAACTTTCACTTCCAGAGAAGTCCAAACGTCATTTTCTGGACTTCTCTGGAAGTGAAACTTGCTGGTATTCGTCTTTGTGAGAAGAATCTGTCACTCTTCAACAGGGGTATATGGAACACTGGGTCCTGGAACCTTGTGTGATAATTTTAGTCCACTTCGATGCTTGAATTTTAATGCAGTAATAATGTAATGATACAGTACACTACAGTAGTTTTTTTGTTTGTTGGATGTTCACCCTTGAGGGTGAGCGGACCTTCCACTTGTGGCCCGCAGTACTACAGTAGTACATACATGATACACAAGTAAATAATGGGACATGTTTATGTACGTATCTACGAATGTTCGTAACTCAGTTGTTCGAAAATAGAGTAGCTTCTTTATATTGTGTTTTATATAGTAGTTAAGTGCTTTTAGCCTAAGTACTGTACAGTACTTCTTATTTATGTACTGTACAGTCCTGTTTTTTGCCTAAGCACAACTTATGAACAATTCTACAGTACTTGCAAAAAGACTCTGGAACCTAACTCGTTCGTAAGTAATGGAGTTTCTGTACTTTCACCTCTCAGGAGGAAATGAAATCTCATAAACTTTATTAGGGACTCTGGGCTTTTATGCCAAACAGCTTAGAGAACAGTAACAAGAAACCTCTCATTGCATCATTGTATTAAGCAAATAATACATATATAGCCTTTGAATTAACTATAGAATTTTTTAATGTATTATGCATACCCATTTCATTTCACGAACTGCCATTACAGGTTCTTTATCTTATAATAACAGTAGTTTAGGTTACATTAATATGTAAAATGTATTAAATGTGTACTTTCAGGCTTTTATTCTCTTGTTGGGAAATTGGGGTTTTTCATTAGTGACTACCTTTGAGCAGATGGATGCATTTTTGGAGACGGCAGAATGCAGAATGGTATTTTGTTACTGGTTTACGCATTACAAAGGGTAGCTGCATTTGGCTATGGGTTTGGGGCCCATTCAGGCCCCAATGGGATTGCAAGGCTAGAGTAAAGTTCCTAATGGCGATATTGAGTCATTAAGGAATGATTTAATCTCAAGTTTCCTGTGCAGAGTTGGCATAGCAAATGTTTAAGCTCTTATTTGTTTAAGGTTTTTAATTTGTTCTGATTTTGGTTATTGTTAAAAGAGTAAATTGACAGTCTGCAGCATGACAACGTAGTGCAATTTGTTTTGTAGTTGTAAATCAAATGAGCCATAGCTTCACTAATGCATATCTTATCATATTAATTAATAGATAATATTGCAATAATCATGCAAGATTGTTGTGAAAACCAGTCAGTTATCACTGGTTATTATGTCATAAATGTTTCTTTAAATCGCTCTGAAATTATAACAGATTTACGTAGCATGACTAACTTCTTCTAAGGCTGTGTTAATGTTCAAGAAGAATATTTCATTTAACTTTAAAATGCCAGTTATATCTACAATTTCATAAACCACAGGTGTCATGCGACATGCCACAACTAACAAACTCATGCTGATAAGTTTCTTCAGTGACGTATATTTAGAAGTGTTATTTACTTTATTCTGATCCTAAGGAACATGGGACATGTTAGGTGATTAAATATTTATGATATTAAAGGATAAAACTATTGTGTTCATTACCGGTTTAGATTGTCTTAGATGATCTGTTGGGTCCTCTCAGTTTATTCAAATGTAGTATTGCCAGAGCTTAGGTTACAGTGCTGTGATATTCCAATAATAGGTCAGGATAGGTGGTCATACGTGAAATACAAGGCAAGAGCTGTAAAGTTTTAAGTATCACAAGAAGCAGTACATTCCCTTGGAGGTTTTTCTTCTGTTATTCATATTATCTGCTTGTAAATACCTCCCTGTACTCACTCGATACAAGCCATCAGGTGACAAGGTATATCAGGTTTTTACATGATATTACTATGAAATAATAGTTAAGATGCGTGGCATTATACCATTGGCCGCAATTTGGCGTATTTTTACAAGGGTCGACTAAATTCCTCTTCTAATATTGTCTTTCGTGACCATAAAATTTTCTCATGTGAAATGGTGAGACAGAATTCACAGTAGAATCATAAAGGGCAATAGGAATACGAGAAATTAAAGTAATATATTAATGGCATCTTATTTCCTTGCTGTTGCCAAATTATTATAAAGTATCATACTTAATGAGTTATACCACCAGAAATGGTAATCACTGGTTAAGGAAAAAAGGCCTAGAAATGCTATCATTTCAATCTCAATTCATCATAAAGGAAGGGATTTGTGGAATACCAAGAAATAACAAATTATTGGAACTTCATTTTTGGGGGGATGGGTTAGGTCCTTAGTTCTATAAAGTACGTATTTACCTGCACTTTTAGATGTGGACATGATGTTCTGTTACTATTTACATTTTTAACTAAATTATTTGCTTTTCGTTGTGCCTTTCTAAGCAGAAGGAATTTCATTCTATGATTAATGCTATTTTATAATATATTAACTAAATATGATTCTTGGTGGTGAGGGTGAAGAATTTCTTGTATTTCCCGTTGTTGCTGACGTTCCCTATGCTGTCTGGTCAAATAGTCCTAACTCCTTAAGGAAGGCCATTACCAATCCTCGGCTTTCGTACAGAGCTCTCAGGGTATGTCGTGTTGTTGGCTTATGTGCTTTCAAGTAGTGCAACCTTCCATAACATGTTTGATTGTATGCAGTGATGTGTTACATCCTGAACAGGCATCACTGATGGAGTCGTGCAGCCTCTTCTGATAACTCAGAAGGACTGGATGGTGCCCAAATCTCAGCTTGACTGGGTGAACTTTGTCTTCTCTTACATTGGAGGATTCAGTTGATGAATGTCAGGAGGTTGTGCATGCGGCCATGTGTTGTTGTCGAGTGACTAGATGGAATGCCGAGTTGAGTGGGTATGTATATGTTTGCAGAGGCAGGTTTAGGGTGGGCAGGGGGAAAAGATGACAGTATTTTGTGTGATAGCGTGTGCTAGATGTTCTTTTGATGTTCCTTGGTGTGTGGGTGCTCTGCCATGTCATGTAGTGGATTGATTTGGTTTGTGGAGGCTGCAGCTAGTATATGTGCATTTTCTTTTTCATTTTAAGGACTTTGGTTTCATAGTGTAAGTGGTCTATAAGTGTTGTAGCTGTGCAGCCTTTAATTATTTTCTGTTGTTTATTTTATATAGAGTGTAGGGTGTTGTGGTGTGTATTAGTGAGGTTTAGAAACCTAAGCAGGGCTGACAGATTCCATCACTGAGTGTTATATTATTCTTAAGCTGTTGTAGTAGTTTCTTTGTTGTGTCCAAAGAGTGTATGGGCAAGTGACCTGAAGGCATTGAGCCTTGGTGTCAGATTGTTTTGATGTTAGAGATATGTTGTTCAAATGACATTGTTATATCATATATTATCAAAAAAATGGTAGTTATTCAGAGTCAATTATAAATGTCTTTTAATACTGAAGAGTATTTAACATTTTGCTAGTCTGGAGATAAAAGTCATATGGGTTTGTGTTTTAAGAATATCTCATATCCAATTGCCATTGTAAAGTATGGATGCCATTTCAGATAATGAAAGCAATATGAGAAGAGGGCTGTCTTCTTCTTCTTATTCATTCAGTCAGGGTAACGATCACATCTGCCATAACCAAATGAAGGCACCGTCCTAGCCCTTACTAGAAAAGGGATTGTGTGATGTAAAACCGACCGCATTACTGATTGTAACTACAGAGGTAATGAAGACAACGAAAAGAAATGTCGTATTCCGTGAGAGAATACGGCATCCATCATATTGCATGTGCCATGCCTTCGCTGCAGTGTAAGTTTCTTATTTATATGCCGTGCTCGTTTTCATAAAATCCGTAACTATAATCATATGTATATCTTTGCATCCCATTTTTATCATTTATGTTAATTAAAATATGAGTCATTTCATGCATTTGTTTATTAAATTACAATATTAGAGTATTGAAGAGTAGTACTGTACTGTAAAGGACAGAAAAACTACATAAGTAAAGAACTGAGCCAAAAAAATGGTGATCAACAAACGTGAACCTTTGGTCTTGAAAATTTTAGTCACAACCACAAACATGAAATAATGTAGTTTTTAGGGAAGAATATTTTGGATATGAAAGGTACATGATATTAGTGAAAAGTAGAAATTGCCTGAGTTGTATAACGTGTCACCAAAATGCTTCCTCTGCTGGAGCCGTATCCTCTATACTCCTTGATTTTTTCCAGCTGGGCTTTTGCATGTCTTATGATAATGGATAATAATAATAAAAATATGGTCTTAGAATATCTTTCGGTTCCTTTGTTGTTAGTGTATATATGGGATGTGCTGTCTGCTCTGCAGAACATACATGTTAGCTATGGCAAGAGGAATATGGCCATCATTTATAATATTTTTTTAGTGTTAGTGTAATATATTTTTTATGATTTATGAATCCTTTAGGTTTTTATTGCATTTATTGTAAATATGTTTCAAAGCATAAGCATTATGCCTTTTAGTTATCTTTCTTTTATATTATTAAGGAGTATGGGGTTGCTGCTGTGAGAATATAAATAATTTGTTTGGAATAAATATCACAAAGACATATGTACAACTACTCAAACTGCGAGATTTCAGCTTGTGTATCAAACTTTAGTCAGCCGTTGCTCGTAATAGTATCTGTTCATTGGCGTTTTATGCGTCAAAGTTAATCCCCATTATGGGGTGGACTCTAGCAGTTTGAAGCTATAAGGGAATTAATTCTAGATTCTGCCCTTCCTAGCACCCTGTGGGGAGCTCCAACACGGGGTTGTACCCACTGATAATTTCCAAGAAAATAAAGAAATAAGTAATGAAACTATAGCTGCCTTCTCACTAATGTACCAATATTTCATTCTGTTTTACAGCAAGTTATATACAGTCAACTTGCAATTTATACAAATTTAAACTATGCGGATTTGGAATAACACGTATTGAAAATAATAGTATAAAAAATCGAATTCCGCAAATAATGCGTTTGAAAAAGTAAAAAAAAAAAATGGTTCAGTTTAGTAACTTAGCGACCGCCTCGGAGGCAGTTTGCTGCCATGCTGCCATGTGCTTCAGTATTTCTTCACCCAGCATACTGTGTGGATATACCTCTTGTTCTAACTGTTGTTGTGGGAAGCTTTCTATTTCCTGTGCTATTTTGCATATATTTATTCATCTGTCATAGCCAGTAAACGCCCAAGAAAGACTGTGTAAGTGCTTCTACTCCCAAAAGACCGAAAAAGGCAGATAGGGGTTCGTTCTCCCGCTTCCCCCTCCTCTTCTACCGCTTAAGTCATGTGCTTTTCTCCACCACGCTTGTCCCATGCCTGTTGCTCACCATGTATAGAGTTAGTAGCATGTGTTTTATATTTTTGTTTTGTTACAGTAATTTAGATGTTGCATTAAAAAAAATTTAGTTTTCTAGTGTTCCTTTTGTTATGTTTTTTATTTTATCTTTGTTTACATTTGCAGATAGGGGTTTGTTCTCCCTCTTCCCTCTCCTCTTCTCCTACCACTTAAGTTACGTGCTCACCGCCTCCATGCATGTCCCAGTATTCCTGTTGCCCACCGCATAATAGAGTGCGTTAATTTGTTTACTGTACAGTATTTATTTGTAAATCTATATATCTTTAATACCGTACACTATTTGTATTTTAATATACATAAGTACAGGTATTTCAGCTTTGTTATGTACTTGTAAAATATGTTTTACTTATCTTATTTCTTTGGCATAGTGTGAATATGTACCTTTATGGAACATATCTGTGCCTATTACCATTATTCCTTATAGAAATTGACTATTCAAATTACGCGAAATTTATATTACGCAAGCCCTTTTGAGAACCTATCCTTGCGGTATTTTGAGAGGAGAGTGTATTATATTTTTATTATTTATTATATACATTTTGTATATACTGTACTTATGCTAGTTTTTACTTTTTACGTGCCACTGCGAGTCCTTGTTAGGGATTGGACACTGACAGATCGAAGCTGGGGAATTAAGGCTAGAAGCCTCTCCCATCATCCTTTGGTGGGCTGGACCTCTGGTCAGTTGCCTCCCGAGCAGAGCACTCCGCCAGCTATGCTATGGAGGTCCCTCATATTTTTGCCAGTGACGTTTGCAAGAGACCTCATGATTGGAGGTGATAGATCTTCGTTTGAATGATGAAGTGTTCAGTAAATTACTTGAATGGATCTAACTAACATTTTTAGCTTTTTAAAACAATTGTTTTTTTTAATTTTTATAAAAGACAAAGGTTTTTCCACAGGACCGGAAAGACAAACTCCGAAATGTTTGATTTTGCCAAGTGACAGATTTTGCTCTTCTTCATCTTAGTATGCAATATAGTCACAAGTTAGGTCTTATATTCTAAATAATTAATATTGTTGTTGTTATTATTATCATTATTATTATTGTTATTATTATTATGATTATTATTATTATTATTATTATTATTATTATTATTATTAATGTTAACATTATTTATATCCCTTTTTGATGGAAAACAAAATCAAATCTCTGTGTCATTGGAAGCGACTTAAAGGGTTAAGGGAGTGGGTTGATCTGGCAACCTCTCTCTCCTGGAATAGTGTGTTCATGCCACAAAACAGCTGGTAAGAGAAAGGCATTTTGATCCCCTGTTACCGAAGGTAATGTATTTTCTTTTAATTCCTCATGATAATATCATATCTAGCTGAAGCTAGCCAGATGGCAACAACTTTAGCATATGAATCAATGGACCAGAGCCCTCTTCCTACTCCACCTATCTTCACATCTTCCATCAGTTCTTTTGTGGAGGGAAGAGACTGGAGGAATTGCTTGCCCCTACGTACATGTCAAGAGGGATAGGGGCTATTACGTTTTTATGTATGTGAGTTATGCTTATAACGTATTGAAATGTAACAGTAATATCGTATGCATAAATTTTCCTCTAGGAAGCTTTGCAAGACTTGGAATTTACTGTAGAAAAAGGCTTCTCCTTTGCCACTCTATTCAAATTACTATCTGGTCACGTCGAGTTACATTACGGAGAGCGAAGAGAAGAGACACTCACATCGTGAAATTAGCACCCAACGACTATATCGACAGAAAACAGAGGTACTTCATGACAGTTTTTTCTTAAAGGTAGTTGTCTCTTGGTGAAGACACGAGGGTGTGTGATGTGATGGAAGGGCAAAGAGTGACGTGGAGACCATTCTTGTAGTCACTCCTAGCATCTATAGTTGGTTGTTGCTGACAAGTCTAAGGGAAAGTCTTCGGTGATCATTTGGCAGTGTTCTAAGAGACTTTAAAACATTTCTGAAAAACAATCCTTATCTTATTTACAGATAAAAGATCCTCCCACAGAGCATTTGGAAGGGACTCCAGCCTTTCTTCTCCAGCTCCAATGAATCTACGTCTACCCCCTTTTGGAAGGAGACTATTTGTGATGCGGTAAACTGCTTTGTGTGTAAAGATAGAATCTTCACTCTCGTTTTGGAAACTCAAGTTATGAAATATGCATACCAGTAAAAATAATTTGTTTGCTGAACTTATTAAGTGTTAAAAATTTATCTACATTGTAGAATTTTCTTTTTTAAATACTGCATTTTATGAAGCCACCATAAAGATTGAATACGATGCATTACGTTAAAACCTACGTTGATGTGTTAAAAAATATATAAAGAACATTGTACTAAAAGTGTAGGCATTTAAAACTTATTGGAGATCTTATTTTTTGCTGTACAGTGTTTCCCCAGTTATTCGCGCTTCTTGGTTCGCTTTCTCACTCTATCGCGTTTTTTTTTTTTTATAAATTATATTATTTCATGGGTATTGTGGAGGATTTCCTGTGTGTTATTTACCCTTCGATCTTATAACCCCCTAAATTCGGAAATCCTGACACGGCTTCAGTAGAGGCCTACCACGATCTCAAAATTAAATCCTCTACCAATAAAATATAATTAATATTACATGCATAAACATACATGCAAATATTTTATATGGGGGTTTATGAACTGCTGATATGTGAATATTTAAATAAACTCTCCTCACCTTAAATTAAAACTTCCTCATACAGAATAATACATTTTCTAACATACATTCTACCTACGAGTGTTCAATTAAATGAGCTCATTCTGTCCCTCACACGTAG
>JAXCGZ010021378.1:10000-51757 GCA_037179515.1 Halocaridina rubra
AAAGATAATTATTTAACACTTGAGTTGTCAATTACTTTTTTCCCTTAAGAAAAGTTGCCAATTACTATTTTTTTTTCTCTTATTTTCGTTACTCAGGTTCTGTCTCCAGCTCTGTCTCCATTCTGACTCTGGTTGGTGTGACTCTGGAACGCATTTTCATTATAAAAGCACCTGTGTCATTCAGGTAGGAATACACACACACACAAGCACATTCACATGCATACACACATACATGCACATACGATATTTACTTAAAATGTATATTATTATTTCTAGCCAACAATCAACAGCACTTCTTAAATTAGGTGATTTTTCTGTACATTATATTATGACAGATATTATTAAATATTTATGATTATTTAAGAATAAATTTATATTATAAAAAGATGATTATACAAATATTCATATAGATGTATATACACGTGGATAATTTTCCTTATAATACACGTGTATAATATACGTGTATAATTTTCCTTTTAATACACGTGTATAATTTTCCTTATAATACATGTGTATAATTTTCCTTATAATACATGTGTATAATACACGTGTATAATTTTCCTTATAATACACGTGTATAATACACGTATATAATTTTCCTTATAATACACATGTATAATACACGTATATAATTTTCCTTATAATACACGTTTATAATTTTCCTTATAATACACGTGTATAATTATCCTTATAGTACAAGTGTATAATTTTCCATATGATACAAGTGTATAATTTTCCTTATAATACACGTGTATAATTTACCTTATAATACACATGTATAATTTTCCTTATAATACACATGTATAATACACGCGTATAATTTTCCGTATAATACACGTGTGTAATTTTCCTTATAGTACACGTGTATAATTTTCCTTATAATACACGTGTATAATTTTCCTTATAATACACGTGTATAATTTTCCGTATAATACACATGTATAATTTTCCTTCTAATACACTTGAATAATTTTCCTTATAATACACGTGTATAATACACGTGTATAATTTTCCTTATAATACACGTGTATAATTTTCCTTATTATACACGTGTAAAATTTTCCTTATAATACACGAGTATAATATGCCTTATAATACAAGTGTATAATACACGTGTATAATTTTCCTTATAATACACGAGTATAATTTTCCTTATAATTATTACTATTATCTTTTCATTATCTTTGAGATTATTCATTACGTTTCGTACATCTTTGTACATGACCAAATGAATAATTAAGCAATGGTGGATGAAAGTTATACAAAATGTATAATATCCGCAGTTGTTTTTGTACATATATACATATATGACTTACTTCCCAAATTGGGGGAATGTGAAGTACATTTGAATCTTGGTAAACGGGCGGTTATATATATATATATATATATATATATATATATTATATATATATATATATATATATATATATATATATATATATATATATATATATATATATATATATATATATATATATATATATATATATATATATATATAGAGTGCACACACACACACACACACACACACACACACACACATATATATATATATATATATATATATATATATATATATATATATATATATATATATATATATATATATTATAATATATATATTATATATATATATATATATATATATATATATATATTATATATATATATATATATATATATATATATATATATATATATATATATATATATATATGTGTGTGTGTGTGTGTGTGTTTGTGCATCTATATATATATATATATATATATATATATATATATATATATATATATATATATATATATATATATATATATATATATATATATATATATATATATATATATGTGTGTGTGTGTGTGTGTGTGTGTGTGTGTGTGTGTGTGTATATGTATATTTTTCATAATTTCCCTTAGGGTCTATTGCACACCGACCTTCGCTCGGAGAACTTGCGTGGTTTTGTGTTCATTTTCAGTCCTCTTCAACATCCCGTTATGCTTTCACATTCACCATCATGAACGGAAAATTGGTGTACAGTGAATTTGCCAAATCAAAGTAAGTGCTCTCTCTCTCTCTCTCTCTCTCTCTCTCTCTCTCTCTCTCTCTCTCTCTCTCTCTCTCTCTCTCTCTCTCTCTCTCTCTCTCTCTCTCGGTCGCAGATATAGAATCGCAGTTTAATGTGGCTTTGTGTATACATGAACTCTCTCTCTCTCTCTCTCTCTCTCTCTCTCTCTCTCTCTCTCTCTCTCTCTCTCTCTCTCTCTCTCTCTCTCTCTCTCTCTCTCTCTCTCTCTCTCTCTCTCTCTCTCTCTCTCTCTCTCTCTCTCTCTCTCTCTCTCTCTCTCTCTTCTAAGATCTAAAATAAGAGTATAATGTGATTTAATTCTAATATGAAGTGTGTCTATCTGTCTTTATATGCATGTATGTATGTATGTATGTATCCACCTATCTATCTACCTATGCTTCTCGTAGCATTCATACTTACGATTTTATTCCCTAAACATCGTAGATACTACGCCATACACAACTGGTTTCGACTGGTCCTACTGGGTCTTATTCCAAGCGTTACCTTGTTACTGGGGAACCTATTACTTATGCACTCCCTTTGGCGACCTAGGGGACCTCTACTCCCCGCGAGATCTTTGTCGACGGCTGCTGTAAGTATAGAGACTGAGTGACATATATATATATATATATATATATATATATATATATATATATATATATATATATATATATATATATATATATATATTATATATATATATATATATATATATATATATAATATATATATATATATATATATATATATATATATATATATATATATATATATATATATGCGTGTGCATTATTATTATTATTATTATTATTATTATTATTATTATTATTATTATTATTATTATTATTATTATTTTTATTATTATTATTGCTATTTTTATTATTATTATTATTATTATTATTATTATTATTATTATTATTATTATTATTATTATTATTATAGTTATTTTTATTATTATTATTATTATTATTCTTACAGGACCATCGACGTCTTACCTGGGTCTTAGTGTCAATGATCTTCAGTTTTCTGATCGGGGAATTCCCCACTCACGTTGCCTCAAGGTCATCTGCTCTCACCTTACTCTTCCTGAAAAATCCACAAAAACTTTACACGTTCGCCTTCAGGTAGGTGCTGGAAAAAAATTTAAAAGATTTATTATCCCTTTCCCCCTTCAGGGAGGGCCTAGGAAAGTTATTTATTGTGTGGTTAGGAGCTTAGACTTCCTTTCTTCTTCAGGTAGGTCTTGGAGAAATCATATTTATGGCGGAAGAAATCACAAACTCTTTTGCTCTTTCAGACAGATCATGGAAAAGTTATAATTTTGTCATATATCACTTGGAAAGAGTTTCACATCTCCTTCTACAGGCAGGTCTTGGGACTGTGAAATATGCTGCACATGAATTTTAGGAACTCCTCCCTACTTCAGGTTCAGTTGGGTCTAAGTGTCATAGATAATAAAGACAACTGTAATATATTTGAAAAATTAGCCGTTAGTAACATAATTGTTATCATAAGCCAATCAACAAGTCTAGCTAATTGTTATCATAAGCCAAGCAACAAGTCTAGCTAATTGTTATCATAAGCCAAGCAACAAGTCTAGCTAATTGTTATCATAAGCCAAGCAACAAGTCTAGCTCATTGTTATCATAAGCCAAGCAACAAGTCTAGCTAATTGTTATCATAAGCCAAGCAACAAGTCTAGCTAATTGTTATCATAAGCCAAGCAACAAGTCTAGCTAATTGTTATCATAAGCCAAGCAACAAGTCTAGCTAATTGTTATCATAAGCCAAGCAACAAGTCTAGCAAATTGCTATCATAAGCCAAGCAACAAGTCTAGCTAAATGTTATCATAAGCCAAGCAACAAGTCTAGCTGGAATATATTAATCGACTATAAAGCAGATGGCTCCAGCATTGGAAGCAACTCGGTGAGGAAAAAGGAAAAGGAGAAGATTAAAAAAAATGGTGTAAATCAGTGTTACAGTATAGACATTATCCACTAAATATTGTTTAAAATTCAACACTGAAATAGTCTTAATGATTATTAATTGGTGCTTAGTTTGAACTTTTGAGGTTCCTGTGACACAGCTGACCTGAATTCATTAATTATATATAGTTTTAACCTTTTTTTCAGAGTCTTCAAACTTGTGGTGACCTTACTTATGAGTGTCCACTATTCGGTCAACTTTTTTCTCTACTGCGCATTCAACAAGCGATTTGCGCGCGAGCTCGCGAGAATATGCGCATCGCTGAACAGGCAAGTTTTGTATTATTTCCAGGTTGTTTTTCGCCAGAAATCATGTTTAAAGAGAGAGAAATTATCGATATCTGGATTCTCTATTTTTTTCTTGGTTTCCTTCTAGCAAATTTATATTCATTAACAAACAGATTACATTTGTTCCGGTTTTACGTCACGGACTCCCTTTTCTACTAAGGGCTAGGACGGATGCCTTCTTGCGAAGGACTTGTTTTGACCGACCTAATCGTTACCCTGAGTGTATGCCCTTACTAACCTCAGTCCGTGACGGGGCGCGAACCCTCGATCTGCCGCCTCAGAGTCGCAGACGCTACCATTTTGCCACGGAGACTACTAAGAAACAGATTACATGAATATTAATATTATATAGCTATGTATATGAGTCATTTACCCCTTATAAGGGGAGTGGCTGAGTCAAGATAATATACTTTGTGTCTTTGGGAAGATAAAATATAGAGGAGGGAATTTCCAGTCCCCTCTCTCCGCCCCATTTAGTTGACTTTTACGACACGCAGGGGAACAGGGAGGAAGTACTCTAGCCCCCCTCCCTCAGGGGGAAAATGCTCAAGCGATAGCGTTCGCGACTTAGAGGCATCAGGTCGAGGGTTCGCGACCCGTTACGGTCTGAGGTTAGCAAGGACATGCACTCAGGGTAACGATTACATCTGCCAAAACAAGTCCTTCGCAAGAAGGCAACCGTCCTAGCCCTTGGTAGAAAAGGGAGTCCTTGACGTAAAACCGGAACATGGTTATGAAAATGAGGATATAGTAATATCGAATAAGTCTCTTAAAGGACAGCAATAGCGTAGAGGTTAAAGCACTCCCCTCTGAAAGTGACAAACCCGCCTTCGAGCCCTCCGCGGGGTGATAGGAAGGGCATCCAACCCTAATTCCCCAGCTCCAACTTGTCTGTTTCCACCTCCATGATGGGATTAATAGTGACACATAGAACGTAATAGACAATGGCTATTAGAAGTAATGTTTTAGATATTTTCTGATCAGTTTAGTGTCAGATGTAAAGAAAATATTTTTTATGATCATTTCATTGTCAGATGTAAAGAAAATATTTTTTCTGATCAATTTAGTGTCAGATGTAAAGAAAACAAATTTTCTTCTGATCGGTTTAGTGTCAGATGTAAAGAAAATATTTTTTCTGATAATTTTATTGTCAGATGTAAAGATATTTTTTTTTTATCAATTTAGTGTCAGATGTAAAGAAAACATTTTTTTCTGATCAATTTAGTGTCAGATAAAGAAAATATATATTTTTTTAATTTTTCTGATAATATTTTTTCTGATCAATTTAGTGTCAGATGTAATGAAAATATTTTTTCTGATCAATTTAGTGTCAGATGTAAAGAAAAAAATTTCTTATCAATTTAGTGTCATATATAATGAAAAAAATTCTGATAATTTCTTCTGATCAAGTTAGTGTCAGACGTAAAGAAAATATTTAGAATTAGAGTGAAAAAAATTTTAGTTTTGCCTGGTGTCAGACGCAAAGAAGACAAGTAAATTAACAAAAACATAAATAAATTTTGTCTTTGTTTTTCTCTAGTTTTCTGAAAAAAAAACTGTCAAAGTTTGAACATATAAAGTCAGCCAAAGTTGTTTTGAATATTTTAACTTCCTTAAACTTGTCAAGAAAAAACTTGAAGTTGATATAAACATTCTTGGAATCTTTAAATTTTTAATCACAAATTTTCTTAGAAAATCCCTGAACTTCAGAAAACTTCAGTCGATATATAACAGTCGAATTCAGATTGGTCTGAATCCCTGAACTTCAGAAAACTTTCAGCCGATAAATAACACTCGAATTTAGATTGGCCTGAATCCTAAATACTCCAGATAAATTTCAGTTAGCAAATTTTGAGCTTAAGAAAACTTTCAGCAGATATATAACAGTCGAATATAGATTATTCTGAATCCTAAATACTCCAAATAAATTTCAGTAGGCAAATTCTAAGCTTCAAAGCACTTTCAGCAGATATATAACAGTCGAATATAGATTGTTCTAAATCCTAAATACTCCAAATAATTTTCAGTTGGCAAATTCTGAGCTTCAGAAAACTTTCAGCATATATATAACAGTCGAGTTCAGATTGGTCTGAATCCTAAATACTCCAAATAAATTTCAGTAGGCAAATTCTAAGCTTCAGAAAACTTTCAGCAAATATATAACAGTCGATTATAGATTGTTCTGAATCCTAAATAGTCAAAGCAAACTTAAATAGGCAAATTCTGAGCTTCAGAAAACTTTCAGCATATATATAATAGTCGAATTCAGATTGGTCTGAATCCTAAATACTCCAAATAAATTTCAGTGGGCAAATTCTAAGCTTCAGAAAACTTTCAGCAAATATATAACAGGCGATTATAGATTGTTCTGAATCCTAAATAGTCAAAGCAAACTTAAATAGGCAAATTCTGAACTTCAGAAAACATTCAGCAAATATATAACAGTCAAATTCAGATTATTCTGAATCCTAAATACTCCAAGTAAATTTCAGTTTGCAAATTCTGAGCTTCAGAAAACATTCAGCAGATATATTACAGTCGATTTTAGATTATTTTGAATCCTAAATACTCCAAATGAATTTCAGTAGGCAAATTCTGAGCTTCAGAAAACATTCAGCATATATATAATAGTCGATTAAAGATTGCTTTAAATCTCAAATTCTCGTATAACTTTCAGTAGGTGAGTCTGAACTTCAGAAACTTTCAACAGATATGTAACAGTCGATTATAGATTTATTTAAATCTCAAATATTCCAAATAACTTTGAGTAGGCGAGTCTGAAATTCAGAAAACTTACATTATGTAATTTGAAACCAGACCAATCTATTCGAGTCTCCAAACTTTAAAAAAGTTTCAGTTGAAACCATTGTCAATATTTAAGGTATTACCATATTTATAATTGTTTTATTTATATTGAAAGGACGTGATATTAATTAAATCACAAATGTTTTAGGCCATTTTTGAAATTTCATGTCAATCTTGCATACTTAATTTTCTTTTTATATATAATGGCTTTCTTCTCCGTCTACATCTTTCCCACTTTTATGTGGGGTCGATGTTTTTGTATTAAATTGAATTCAATTGTTTAAGTTCATTTCGGATCCATAGTGCCAATTTTTCAAGGTAAACAAAACACATAATTAACTTTTTATATTCAATGACGTTAAATTAACTTAATCGCAAATGCTTCAGGTCAATTTGAAACCACAATGTACATTTTTATAAATATAAAACTTCTCTTTTTTTATATTCAAAGGACGCGATATGAACTCAGCCACGCATGTTTTGAAGCCATAATTTCGATGATTAATGTAAACACACAAAAGAATAACAATACACGTATTTTGTTTATATATATTCAAAGGACGAGTCATATTAACTCAATCACAAATACTTTAGGTACGGCCAGTGTATTAACTCAATCACAAATGCTTTAGGTACGGCCAGTGTATTAACTCAATCACAAATGCTTTAGGTACGGCCAGTGTATTAACTCAATCACAAATGCTTTAGGTACGGCCAGTGTATTAACTCAATCATAAATGCTTTAGGTACGGCCAGTGCATTAACTCAATCACAAATACTTTATGTACGGCCAGTGTATTAACTCAATCACAAATGCTTTAGGTACGGCCAGTGTATTAACTCAATCACAAATGCTTTAGGTACGGCCAGTGCATTAACTCAATCACAAATGCTTTAGGTACGGCCAGTGTATTAACTCAATCACAAATGCTTTAGGTACGGCCAGTGTATTAACTCAATCACATATGCTTTAGGTACGGCCAGTGTATTAACTCAATCACAAATGCTTTAGGTACGGCCAGTGCATTAACTCAATCACAAATACTTTATGCACGGCCAGTGTATTAACTCAATCACAAATGCTTTAGGTACGGCCAGTGTATTAACTCAACCACAAATGCTTTAGGTACGGCCAGTGCATTAACTCAATCATAAATGCTTTAGGTACGGCCAGTGTATTAACTCAATCACAAATGCTTTAGGTACGGCCAGTGTATTAACTCAATCACATATGCTTTAGGTACGGCCAGTGTTGTGTCGACAAGAGAGTTGCACCCTCCCAGGAATACTGTGGCAAAACCACTTCTCCAACTGCCAGCTCTGGAGCTGTTTCCACTTCGTCACCTCCTCCTCAGTAGCGATTACTATGAATCTCGTCTCCATCTCCCACTCTGGAGCTGCCCCACTTTCTCCTCTTCCAACCACGTCTTTATCTCCATCCCTCAGGTCTAGAGCTGGTTCACAATCGCCATCTCCGTCCATATTTCCATCTCCCAGCTCTAGAACTGCTCCACCCTCACCACCTCCAACCACATCTCCATATCCTAGGTCTAGAGCTGCTCCACTCTCACCACCTCCAACCACATTTCCATATCCCAGGTCTAGAGCTGCTCCAATCTCACCACCTCCAACCACATCTCCATATCCCAGGTCTAGAGCTGGTCCACCGTCACCACCTCCAACCACGTCTTCATCCCCCAGCTCGAGAGCTGCTCCACTCTCACCACCTCCAACCACATCTCCATATCCCAGGTCTAGAGCTGGTCCACTCTCACCACCTCCAACCACATTTCCATCTCCATCTTCAAGCTCTGGAACTACACTTTTTGCCACTTCCTCGTCAGTAGCGACTACCATGAAATGAGTTTCCCCTTGATGGATGATAGCTCTTGTAAGGTTTATTTACACGTCAGCATCTTCCAGTTCAACTGTAACGCCTCTCCAGTAACGACTGGAAACGTGGCTGAGGACAGCCACGATTCCAGAGCCAGCTCAAAACCTGCGTGATCTTCATCTCTTCATCAGCATAGAGTTCCTTTTGAACTCAATTTTTACTTTGTTTGTGAAAATCTTTTGACTCATAGTTTATCGAGGTGACTTTGTGTTATTGAATTTTGTTTGTATCCATAATTGTAATATTTAATTTAGAGAAACAGTATATAGAGCAGGAAAGACCTATTTGAGAGTGAGTGTTAGTACCTGGAGAGAGTTTCATAATTTTTTTGTATCCATAATTGTAATATTTAATTTATCGAAACAGTATATGGAGCAGGAGAGGGGTATTTGAGGGTGAGTGTTAGTACCTGGCGTGGGTTTCATAATTTTGTGAAGCGAGTTTTGTGACTGAAGTTGTAGAAATTCATAATTTATCAAGTTTAATTTCAGTAGAGACAACTTATCTCTATTGTTTAAATTGTGAAGTTTACATGTACATAAAAACAGGTTAATTTAGAGCAAAACTTTCGCTGTGTAATGTCGTTAGCTATTAAACTGGGCAATTAACAGGGAGGGGGTCGGTGATTTCCTATAGGTATGCCCTGGAGATCACTAGGTCCACGTGATTGAAATAGGGAGCTTGGACCCCGGCTATATGGTAGGTATATAGTTGGGGCCCTTGTGCTATCACTGTCCCTTGCCTCTGCTTTCCATTAAAGACTTTTGACCTTGAAACTGTAAAGGTGTGATACATCTACTTTGCAGGTGTTTCATTGTTTATGAAACGAGCTCTCTAAGTGAAACGGAGTCTCTGTTATAAGGAATATTTCCTTAAGATATTATTATATGTTTATTGACAATATATTACAGAAGTATTACAAAAACATTATTTTTTGTCTTTTTGCACAAAATAGCATAAGTAATAGAAACAATATTTTGTCCATCAAAAATCTTAGCCAAAAGAACACTACAAATATTCTCACAAACTTACCAACAAAAGTAAAAAATCATTTTTATCTTAATGCCTAATTCTGAAATACAGTTAGAAGAATAGACTACATCCAGTTATTACAATTTAACCTATACATACAAAAATATCAATGCTTTCCTCATTACAATGTTGAATCTCTTCCTTATCTGTACAACTTTAGTATTTCATAAATATACTGACACAACTCGGTAATATGATCGGTAATATGCTAGTTAAGTAATTGTAATGAATGCATAGATGAAAAAACGAGAGAGAGAGAGAGAGAGAGAGAGAGAGAGAGAGAGAGAGAGAGAGAATGTGGTTTTTCTCATAGTTAAAATTCTATACATATTAAAATTCCTCATATCCAATAAAGAAACTCCTACAATCTTCAACTAGAAATTAAATAGCTAATTGCCTAATTTAGCGATTTTCTGAGCTCACTTTTTAGCTTTTTTTTTTTTCTCCTCGTTATTAGTTCATCCATTGCTCAGTTTCTTTTCAAACCTTGTGAGGTGCAGTTGTGTTTGTGAAGTGTGTGGCGATTTTCGTGTTTTTTTCCGGAGATTCTAAAGTTAAATCGGGTTTTTCGGAGATTTTTTTTAGTAAGTTAAATGTGTTATTATTGTATATTGCAAAGCCTAATGTGTAAACACAATGTATGGTAAATATCCAAAGGTTTATTTTGTGGTTTTACGTAAAAAAAAAAAGAGCCGGTTTTTCGATTGGTTGGGCGTGAAGGAAAAAAGTAGTCACCGAGGCTCAAGTGGTAGCGTCCGCGACTTTGAGGCGTCAGGTCGAGGGTTCGCGCCCCGTTACGGTCTGAGGTTAGCAAGGGCATGCACTCAGGGTAACGATTACGTCTGCCAAAACAAGTCCTTCGCAAGAAGGTAACCGTCCTAGCCCTTGGTAGAAAAGGGAGTCCGTGACGTAAAACCGGAACTGGGCGTGAAGGAGAAAAGTTATCAGGTTTTCTAAGAATCTAATTGTCTAACCAAACTTAACCTAACCTGCCTGACTCTCTGAGGTAAAAAAATATAAATTTTGTCTTGTTTTGATATTGAGTAAAATTTATGCATTTATGCTAGGTTTTTGAATGGTTGGATGTAGGAGGATAAAAGTGAAGAAATATTTTTAGATATGTTATAAGCTAACAACCTCACCCATAGGTTATAAGCTAACAACCTCACCCAATATACCTGTTTTAATAAATACTAAGATTTTTAAAGATTTTAAATTTAAGCTGTTTTTAATGGTTGGTCATGAACAAAGTGAAGAAATCTGTTTTGTCAAACGGGAACGAAAATCCAGGACCACTAAAATAAGCACCAAATTAATAAAAACTTATAATGCAAAGCAATACCTAACTTAACCTAACTTCCTATAGTTAAAAAAGTTGTTTTCCATGTTTTAATTTGCTAAAATAATTCCGGATTTTTGTTAATGGTTTTAGTGTGGAGGAAGAAAGTGAGGAGGGTTTTTCTCAAACGTAAGAGAATAGTTAAAACCACAAAATAAAAACCTCTTGGAACACCTACAGTTTAGCGGGCCATACCAATGTTCAAAACCTACCAGTAGATGGCGATAGGCTCTGACTAGAGAACTGGCGGATTAACACAACAAAAATGGTGAAAAATAAGCATACGAAACAATTTTTACTATCCTAAGTAAAAATACTTACCTAACCTCTTAGCCAGGGGGCTTCGCCCCCGGGACCCCCCATCTTACTATCCTAACTAAAAATACTTAACCTTCAGGCGAACTACTTACCTGCGTGGAGGGATGTGGTCGTTGAGCGGCATGGCCAGCTAAACTGTAAACTACCCAACCTCTTTTCTTAACCTAATCTAACAGGTGTAAATGTACAATAATACTGCCCTTTTTCATTTTTTTCGAGAGCATGAATTATACACCTTATACATAAGGTATTCACGCGCTCTTATGTTATAGATTGGTTATATTATAAAGAGTAAATGTTTGCTTCACAACCATACTTAGTAAAATATTATATAATCGATTTGTTTTTTCCAATCTACATGCAGTTTTTCCCATATTCATTCAGGATCGCTGTTTCTCGCAAGTCTTTTGGAGCCTAGTGTTTGATATTGGTTCAAATTCCAACACCAAAAAAGCTTTTGACACCTTATTATCTTTTCCTATGTTCACATAGAGCCTCTTCTTTCTCACTAGCCTTTCAGAGCTAAGTGGTTGGTTTTACCCCGTTTTACAGCCTGATAGCTTTCCTGACACCACATCTATGTCAGAAATTTTTCCATGGTCACTTAAAACTAAAATTAATAGCTAGGACTTTGCGCATCAGCGTTAAAGAAACCTCCTTCTTCTTCGTCTACATCTTTTCCCACTTTTATGTGGGGTCGACTTTTTTTTTTAATAATAAAATAAAACAGCCTTTATAGGGCCTGGGCACGAAGAATACATAAAGTAAAGAGAAAGAGATGGAGAGTGTAATGACCTGTCAGATGTGAAGGGATTATAAAAGGTGTAACGAATATCCAAGAATATTCAGTGTAGCTGTAGGCATAGAAAAAGAACCGTAACTGAAGGAAGTCTTAACACTGAACTGTCCTGGACAGACCTATTTAAGTTCAAAAAAAAAACCTTCAGCTGTAGTATCGCAACGGTCGGCTGGTGCCAGGAGCCAACCTATTACCTGACATAAGAACACCAGTCAAATGACCCATTATGCGAATTTTAATTTTAACATATCCCTTTGTTAATCTATTTATTCTATTATTATTTTTTTTTAATTATTTTCTCTATGCAGTTCTTTGGCTATAAACTATATATATCTCTGGGTCCTCTGTACTTTGACTGTTTTTCCTGTGTCGTTTTCCTGTGGGTGACATTACCTCATCTCCGCCTTGTCCTTAACCTTTTTCTTTTCCTTCTTCTTGGTATTTTCTTGTGACCGGGTCTTGATGAGGGCAGTTTCTGCCTGTCCCAGTCACACTAAAAAATATATATATATATAATTGGTTTAATTTGGACATTTTTGAAAGCATCTGTGGACAATTTTTTTCTTATGTAAGAGATTTACTTCATACATTTTTTTTTGTACATTACAGCTGTAACGCTTGCCTTGTGTTTAAAAAAAAAGACTTACGTCTTATATTAGTGTTTTAGTAAATTAATATGCTTTTCTGTGACTGATTTAAGTGTTACCTTAACTTCTATATACAGTATATGATGGATGGATGTATTCGGTTTTACGTCACGAACTCCCTTTTCTACTAAGGGTAGGACGGTTGCCTTCTTAATAAGGACTTGTTTTGGCAGATATAATCGTTACGCTGAGTGTATGCCCTTACTAACCGTCTTTGAGGTTTTTATTTTTGTTTTAATTTTCCTATTAGTTTTCTTCGGTAAAATAATTCCTTTTACCTTATTTCACAGAATTTGTTTTCATGTATTTTACCAATAAACTTACAGCGTAAGTATACTCTCAGTTAAAACACAAACATCCCTATCATGTTTGACAGCTTGGAGCGATAATTGTTTACTTTCGCACCCCATTTAGTAACAAAAATTATAATTGGTTAAGAAATTAGTTAATCATTCAAATTTTAGATCATCTGAATAACAGTCACCCCAGAGTTGGACAGGGTTACAATTATTCAGGTGGGGTATCTTGGGGTTACAATTTTTCAAGTAGACATTCTGGAGGTGACGATTCTATCATTCTTTTTCTTCAACTCTCTCTCTCTCTCTCTCTCTCTCTCTCTCTCTCTCTCTCTCTCTCTCTCTCTCTCTCTCTCTCTCTCTCTCTCTCTCTCTCTCTCTCTCTCTCTCTCTCTCTCTCTCTCTCTCTCTCTCTCCTCTCTCTCTCTCTCTCTCTCTCTCGTAAAGACCACTGTAAGATAATTTCAACTCCCGAACTTTGATAATTGAGGAATTACGATAGTTCTCCTATTAAGACAGTAACTAGCTAACCTAACCTGACCTAGGTTAGGTTTGGCCAGGCTTGCTTAGTTACGTAAAGTATTTTGTCTTAATCTAAATTTTATATTCACTGTGGTCTGAGGTGACGAATCTTCAGGTGTAGATAGGTGACAACTCATGTGGGATCTCACTGGGTGGCGATTCTTCATGTGATCCGAATTTTCTTTTACTGTTCCGGTTTTACGTCACGAACTCCCTTTTCTAGTAAGGGCTAGGACGGTTGCCTTCTTACGAAGGACTTGTTTTGGTAGATGTAATCGTTACCCTGAGTGTATGCCCTTACTAACCTCAGTCCGTGACGGGGCGCGAACTCTAGTTGTAGATATTTGTCAAACACTTCGTATTTTCATATCACTCGTTGTAGTGTGTGAAAGTGAACATATACCCTTAAAACTGCCATATTTCTAGTTTCATCTCCTTTTCGAAGAGTTATTCTGACCCTCATATTTAATATGTAAAAATCCATATCGCTGATTATGATAAAAATACAAAAAATTAAAGTTTACCGAATGCTTAAAAATATCTCTTCGCATTATCATTATGGAAAATCTTGTAAAAGTACAATTCAACCCGAACTTCCATGTATACATATCTATTAAATATACATACACTATTTTTTTTGTTTTGTTTTTTTAGATTCTCCAGCCATGGATGGGTGGAACGGGCGGTCGCCAGCCGGTACAGGCCCCAACTCCCCACTGTGGTGCCCAGCCACAGCAGTAACCTCCCCAGTAAACAGCTTAAACTCTCTTGCCTGGACGAGGCGCGATCCGTCACATACACTATAAACTATTGCTTCTCCATAATAAGTTTTGAAAAAGGTGCAAAAAAATTTTTTTTACCTATCAGATTTGTAAATGTAGTAGAGTATGGTTAAACTAGAGTATCATGTTGCTGTTGTTTCGGTTTTACGTCACGAACTTCCTTTTCAACTAAGGGCTAGGACGGTTGTGACCGAGTGGTAACGCTTGCGACTTTGATTCTTCAGGTCGAGGGATCGAGGCCAGCCAAATTCTGAGATTAGAAAGAGCATTCACTCAGGGTATCTGTCACACATACGAAAACCAAAGTTCTTCGGATGAAGGCACCGTCCTAGCCCTTGGTAGTAAAGGAAGCCCGTGACGTAAAACCAATCACAACTCTCTGAAATGTCTGGTAGAGCTAACTCTGTCAGTCTTTCGTTTCCTGAGCAATAGAATCATCCACTAGTGGCTTGATAGGTCTATCCTGGCTTCTCGTTTTAACGTGAGTCGTTTCCTAATTTCTGGCAATTTTGTATGAGTGTGACACCGGGAAAGACCATTAAATTACCCTCATCGGTCCCGGGCCCCAAGGAAACATTGAGACGAAGAAAAAGTAGAAGGTTAAGGACAAAACAGAAATAAGAGCACGATACACAGTAGGAAAAGGACAGGCTGTAAGAATGCTCAGGCATAAAGACCTCGCAAATAATTCTGGCAAGCCGTGAACAGAGGCCTTAGAAATGGCAAGTATATGCCAGTCATGAAATTGTCTTCATATTTTGTATAATTATACTGTTACGACTGCTATAGCACAGTGGTTAGAGTACTATACTAGGGAATTGACAAAGCTGTGCTTGATCCCACCACGGGACGCTAAGGAAGGGCAACCAGCCCTTAATTCCGAGGCTCCATCCTGTCTAATATCCATCCCCATTCGAAAAGGGATTATAAGTGACAAAAACCGTTAATTATTATGCATTCTGAAGAATCTTCTAATATTTTTTGTATTTTTTCAGTGTACTGAAGCCTTATGGAAAATCATCAGCCCCTATGTGTCACTTCATCCAATTTGATCAAGAAACAAGTTATGAACATGTTTTGGAAATATTTCTGGAAGGATTTTCAAATATGTTTCCTTTTTCTTGTGACGTAAATGAAGTATACAGTCTCCTGAGAGCAGCCTTTGTACAGGGACCATTAAATTCTGGGAGAATTAAGCAATAAATTCCTCTGTTAATCTGCTCCTTTAAGCGCTACTGTAGCTCTTAAAAGGTGCGCTTTCATTACAGAGTTTATTTACTTTGTCTGTATGTAAATTTAGCGTTTTATGAATTACGTTATGTACTGACCAAACATTGCTAGCCGAGTGTAAATTTCCACTTGATAAAGAAACTTTAAAATCATAGAAAAGTTTTTTGAAAATTTTAAGAGCTTTTTTTTTTTGCCAGCTTTTTTTGCTCCCCATAATGACTCATTCAAACTTTGGTGCAGCTTTTTTTTCCAGAAAGTTTTTTTTTTGCGCCCCATAATCACTCATTCAAACTTTGGTGCAGAATTAGGTACCCCTTAGATGTAGAGACAAAAGTATTACTTTTATCGTTGGTAGTGGCTCTTGCTAGTTTTTCTGTGGTCCAAGAGCGCAAACCGTGTATAGAGTGTGAAGAATTTAGTTTTTTTTTATGATTGTGGTTCTCAGAGTAGCAAATTAGATAATGTTAAGAATTTTAAGTGTTGCCAGTATGTACTCCTTGAGTACTGAGTTTAGTGTGTGCTAAACTTATGTCTACGAACTGGTATTCCTAAGTAGTTGATATGGAAAACATGAAACTGGTGTGGACAGTGTCTCGCTGAGTATTCATGGGTCCCTAGAACACAAAATATACTCACTCACACTCACTCCGCTGGCTGCGGGCCTCTGTGGTCCCTTGCCGCCATTACAGGAAGCCTCCACTGGTTACGGTCCATTGCTTAATTCCACCAGTTATATGGGTCTTCCATTCCTAAAATGGCCACATCTCTCTTTACATTGTCCTCCCACCTATGTCGAGGTCTCCCAACAGGTCTCCTACCAACAGGCAATCACCTTGCAATACCCCCTACAATGCTATTGTTTGCCATTCTGGCTACATGGCCTGCCCACGCCAATCTCAGCCCTCTAACGATGCTGGTCACAGTGGTAGTCCAGTCAGCTCTCTCAGTTCGATGTTATGACGCCGCCTTCACTCTCCCGAAACTTCATCTCTAACTGGACTACATATTCTTCGCAAAATTCCATTCTCAAACACCTCTAACATTCTTTCAAGTTGTCTGGTTATGCTCCAGGTTTCACATCCGTATATTAACACTGGTCTTATCATGGTGGTATAGGCCTGAATTTTCGTTCTTCTTGATACAATCCAGAACTAAGTACCTAATTTATGGCCCAACTACATCTTGCAGCTGATGCTATTCTACGTTTTATTTCTTCTTTAACTTCGTTCTGTGAATTAACTGTGGAGCCCAGATATTTAAAATTATCGATACTTTCCAGTGCTAAGCCTCCACATCTGATGTTCCCAAGTACAGCACCTGCTCTTGAGGCTTTCATAATCTTAGTGTTAGATTGATTTATTGCAAGTCCCACACGATATTCTACTGCCTTAAGAGAGTGCACAGTTTCATCCAGAACATCCAAGTCCTCATCCATCAGATCCACATCGTCAGCATATGCCATCCTGTCACAAGTCACATTCCCCAGATGTAATCCTCCTCTTGCTGGAATCCGCCTCATAACCCACTCAAGCACCAAGGGTTCAGTCTTCTCTCCACCAAATCTCACTCTACATTTCGTGTTCCTGAAACACATCTGCACCAGTCTGATGAGTTTCTCTGGTATTCCAAATTTTCTCATGTTCCACAAGGATTCCCGATGTATGCTGTCATAGGCTTGCTTAAAATCAATTAAGAAATGACAGCTTTCATTATCATACTCTCTATATTTCTCAAGAATTTGTCTTAATGTTAATCTGTGATCGATGGTCATTTTATTGCATCTAAAACCAGCTTGGTATTCTCGTAGTATATTCTCAGTGTCCATTTAGTCGTTCATATAAAAATTAGCAAATATTTTGTATCCAGCTGTGAGGAGGCAAATTCCTCTGTAAATAGCACATTCTGTTCTTTCTCCTTTCCTGTGTATCGTTATCATGATACCTTCCTCCCACTCCTCTGGCATTACTTCAAGGAGCCATATATTCTTCACTACTTTAATTGATTCATGATGTAATCTCCTGCCTCCATATTTAATCAGCTTGGCATGCATATCAATCCCTGCTGCCTTGTTGTTTTTCATATTCATAATCGCTCTCAATATATTCTCATCGGAGGGCATGTCCTCGTCTTTATCTTGTACTCTATTGTCTATTCCTACTCTTGTTACTGGTGGTTGTGGTTATAGCCTCTTTAGCAGTTCTTCAAAATGCTCTCTCCATCTATCCTAAACCTGTTCTTCACTAGTTACATATTCCCCATTTTTAGTCTTAATCATTCCAAATTTTGGCTGATATCCTTCCTTTATCCCGTTGATTCCATGGAAGTGAGCTCTAACTCTACCCTCACGTCTATCTCTCTCTATCTCCCTCAAATTCTGATTCACAGTCTCTCGCTTATTCTGCCTATTAATTCTACAGGCATCTGGTCTAGTTTCTGTGAATTCTCTTCTCTTGTTAATATTCTTTCTATCACCAAGCCATTCAATTCGTAATTTACTTCTTTTTATGGCACCTCTCTCACAATCTTCTCCAAACCATCTCTTCTTTCTTCTTCTTTAGGAACTACCTATTGTTTCCTGGGCAGACTGAATAGCAATGTCCTTCACATTACTCCAATTAACATCTTCCATGTTCTCCATATTTTCAAGAGTGCTAAACTTATTTTCCACTGCTATTTGATACTGTATTCCTTCTTCTTCAAGTTTAAGCTTCTCAACATTTAGAACTTCTTTCATGGTAGAGCAATTTCTTCTTAAAGCCAGCTTTACATGCACTTTAGCCACGAGAAAGAAATGGACTGAGTCCCAATCTGCCCCGCTAAAGGCTCTTACATCCATCAATGCAGATCGAAACTTTATTTTAACCATTACATGGTCTAATTGATTTATAGTTTTTCCATCAGGAGATATCCATGTGCCTTTATGTTTGCCCTTATGTGGGAATATGGTGCCCCCAATTACTAGGTTGCATTATTAAGCATGTGTGGCCATCCTTATCCCATTCTCGTTGCTAGTTTCATGTAAGCTGTGCTTACCAGTTATTCCCTTAAAACCTTCAGTTTTTCTTTCTATTTGCGCATTCATATCACCAAGAATTATTATCTCATCATGTCCTGGAACTCTGTTCAGAACAAAAGTTCTTGTATTTCATCATTCCACTGATCTTTAACATTTTCCTCACACCATTGATCTTTATAATTTTCCTCACCACTGATCTTTAACATTTTCCTCATACCACTGATTTTTAACATTGTCCTCACACCACTGATCTTTAACATTGTCCTCACACCACTGATCTTTAACATTTTCCTCGAACCACTGATCTTTAACATTTTCCTCGAACCACTGATCTTTAACATTTTCCTCGAACCACTGATCTTTAACATTTTCCTCGAACCACTGATCTTTAACATTTTCCTCGAACCACTGATCTTTAACATTTTCCTTGAACCACTGATCTTTAACATTTTCCTTGAACCACTGATCTTTAACATTACACCACTGATCTTTAACATTTTCCTCACACCACTTGTCTTTAACATTTTCCTCACACCACTTGTCTTTTAACATTTTCCTCACTAACCTCAGTTGGAGCATGTACTAATAGCACTTTGACCTTTAGAACTTAAGGTTTTTTTTTTTTTTAGGATCAAATACATTCGAAGTAGCATAATTGCGAACTACATTTTGGTATGGTAATGTCAAACGTTATTTTGAAGGTCACTGAAATTTAGTACAGAGATTATTTTTAATTCGGATCAAGTGCCTTCTTAAACAATGGAGGGGCAAATTATTGCAAAAGGTAGTGTCAAAATTAACATGAGATGGCAGTTGAGCAAGTCTTAATGTACTTTTTTGTTAAGGACTATATGTACTGCAGTCATTGTAGACATATAGGAATAAGAAAGAGCAAATGTTAATTTCGTAATTTCGTCTATATGTGCAAGTTAAATTATTATTGACATACAGGAATAAGAAAGAGTAAATGTTAATTTCGTCTATATGTACAAGTTAAATCATTGTAGACATATAGGAATAAGAAAGAGTAAATGTTAATTTCGTCTAGATGTGCAAGTTAAATTATTGTAGACATACAGGAATAAGAAAGAGTAAATGTTAATTTCGTGTATATGTGCAAGTTAAATCATTATAGACATTCAGGAATAAGAAAGAGTTAATGTTAATTTTGCCTGTGTGCAAGTTAAATCATAGTAGACATATAGGAATAAGAAAGAGTAAATGTTATTTTCGTCTATATCTGCAAGTTAAATTATTGTAGACATTCAGGAATAAGAAAGTTAATGTTAATTTTGTCTACGTTTGCAAGTTAAATCATTGTAGACATACAGGAATAAGAAGAGTAAATGTTAATATTGTCTATATGTGCAAGTTAAATTCCATTGCTTAGAAGAATTTGTCTCTTCAATTATTATATAAGTTTATTGTAATCAAAATGTCTATCGTTGATTTCTTTTCCATTAATAGATGTGACGTATGCCCTCTATTGCTATATAGATATAGACTAAAGTAAATATATAACTTTCTTTATTTTTAGACCTTTTTATAGCGTCGTCTGTAAATTTGTGCAAACTAAATATTAGTTTCTAATTTATTTCTTAGTTTTGTTTTTCTAGCATTTGACTAGCATATATATCAAATAATTAATAGTAAGTTCGGAGTCATTTATTGATTATAGATGTTTGTAAAACATATATATGTAATTTGCTGTATCTATATTTGGCTATATACATGTTTTGGAGGTTTGAGTTTAGTTTGAAAACATTCCAATAATTTTGAACTGGTATAGCACGAAACCTCAGATCTATGTAAAATTTAGCCTCCTGGCTAGTACAGTGGTAACGCGCTGGCCTCGCATTCGCGAGGTCGACGGATTGCGCCTCGTCCAGGCAAGAGAGTTTAAGCTGTTTACTGGGGAGGTTACTGCTGTGGCTGGGCACCACAGTGGGGGGGTTGGGGCCTGTGCCGGTTGGCGACCACCCTATGAGTCATCCATGACCCGTTCACCCATCCGTGGGTGGAGAATAAAAAAAAAAAAATATTTTTATATGAGCGTTTTGTCGAAACTGGGTTTTTTATATTAATCATAAATTTATAATTATCATTATAGATGTTTTGGCATTGTCTAAACAGAATAATTGCATTTTGACATATTAAGTATGTGTTGGGAGATTTTATTGCAAATTATATTAACTGAAAACAAGTATTTTTTAAATATTGTCTGTTTTGTCTAAACAATAGTATTTTGATATGTTTTTTGAGAATTTCTATATAATTTTCATTTATTGAAAGCATTTGTCATAAATATTGTCTGTTTTGTCTAAGCATAAATGTATTTTGACATGAATGTTTTTTGGGCATTTCTATATAATTTTCATTTTATTGAAAACATTTGTCATAAATGTCTGTTTTATCTAAACATAATTGTGTTTTGACAAATGCGTTTGTTTTTTTTGGGGGGGAGGAAATTGTACATAAATTTCATTTATTGAAAGTACTTTTGTCTTGCCCTTTATTGCTGTATAGAAATGCTCTATACAACATATTGGCATAAGTTTGTGAATAGCATAAGAAAAAGGGAGATTTGTAAGGGACGATTTTTTGTCGTTGTGAAGTGTATAGCTACCGTCGTTGTAAAACCTGTGAATTTCGATTAAAATTCGGCTATCTCCAAAAAATGTATTTTATTGAACTATATAGTAACCTCTAGCATCAATTTTAATTATTTTATTGACCGAAGTTAAGATATCTATTTCGTTACCCTGAAATAGGATTCTACGAGTTTGATGATTGGTTGGTTATATATATAAGGGTTGCATTATCGATATTATCCTTCTCTGTATACGAAATTAAGTTTATATGCAGTTAGGTTTTTCCTTTTAGTATATAGTCTACCATCAAATTACTTAGAAATGTCATTTTCTTTAAAAATACTCCGCTTAGTCTATGATAGTATTTCAAGGGAAACTAATGTATTTTTTAGACATAAAAAATGTAAGGCATAGAAAACTTGTTTGAAGGGGGGCGAATGCGTAATTTTTTAGGCAAATAAAGAAATTAGGTTTTCTATATATGCTTATATTTGTAATGTTAACGATAATTAACTAACAATGCACTCCCACCAGGTATTATTATAGTTTATTTTTAGTGAAATTTTTCTATATAAACTAAAAATAAATTAAAAAAATAAGAAAAGAAAAAAAATAGAAAAAAAAATAAAAAAATATGAGCAGTTACAATGTCGAAGGTTTCACCCAACCTTCCACACCTCTTGACAGAGCAGGCGACACAGCGCTTTCTTTGACACTTGTGAAGGCATAGCCATGCCACAATTCGGGCACGCGATGCCTTGACGCAAGTGTTGGCACTTTTAAAAAATTATAAAATGAAGGGTACGAAAAACACCAAGAGTAGGTTAATTATATCCTTGGCACTATTCAAGGGCCACTAACTCGTTCACAAAACGTCACAATATGAGAAAGTGGCCCTGAATGTGTAAAGGATATTCTAATGATATTATAGAAAAATTCTACTAGGTATATATATCGGGTTCTAAATATTTTCGTGAGAAAAAGTCAACTCCAGTTTTCTTGAACCATTATTTCAGCAACACCCATACAAAACCCAACAAACAAAAAGCATAAAACGAAACTTCTTTTTATTATAATTTCCAAGTTACTGGAAAACAATAATAAAAAATTCTTTCCCGTACGGTTTTGCTACGGATATCATCAAACAGTGGGTCAAAACAACTCAAAAAGTTAACTTTTCTTTTTGTCTCGCGAAAATGCAGCTGTGTAACAGGGACCCTTTCTCAAACCCAAATGAGTTAACACATGAATGAGTATTATTATTTAATAACTTCTGAGCTTGGAAGGGGTCAAGTTAGGGCCCGAAATATACCATTTAAATTTTTTCTTTATTAACATTATGGGTTTTCTTTCAATTTTAGACTTAAATCTGGTCAACTTTTTTTTTCATTTTTAAATCTTCAACTAGGCTACTCTAGATGTATTTCGTTCTCTCCATCAATAATAATTACAATACAAAATAAAAGCAATCAAGAAATTAAAAACAGCACTAATAACAAAACAGTAATAACAGTAATAACAAACAGTAATAACAATGAAAAATAGATACCCACAGTAGAGTTTTTTATGATAAAATAATTACGCAAGCTTTGGCTTTTCACTGAAAGCATTTTCAAGAGACTGATAAACTTTTATAGAATTCTGCTCTACAACAAGAAAGTACATTGGTAACTTCAAAATGAGCTGAGTGGAAAGCGAAAGCTTGATTTTTTGTAATTATTATTAAAAAAAAAAAAAGTTACTTTCTTTTTTCAAAACTCTGCATAGTTACAAAACAAACTGCAGCAATAATGACATTATAACAATAAACAATTGCTTGCGTAAGAATGTCATTTCTGGGTAAATAACACATTCTTATTCAAGAAAATATTGTTGCCACTCTTTGTAAAACGTCGGTTGTCACCGTGGCTCAAAGCGGTCCGCGACTCGTGAGGAGTCAGGTCGTACTGGATTCTGAAAGAGAAACATCTCCGTATTAAAAAAAAAACAATGACTGATGCGGCTGTTTTGTTGTTTGTTGTTTTTTTGTTTGTTGTTTTAAGAGTCACTATTGCTCCCAATTATGGGGGTGGACACAAACAAATTGGAGCTAGGATATTTAGGATGATTCATAGTAATTTTTTCTATGAGCAGCTGTTTACTCTCAAGAGATAAAAACCAAGTTTATGTTTAGCTATTTAGTAATTTTTCTTATTTTGCGTATAAAAAAATAAAAATATCTTTGGAACATGATGATGATGATATTATGTACGAACAAAGAGACTCCAATTCTACTTACACACTGCATGGAAGTAAACATGAGGTTCGCTCCAGAGCCCATGAGAGATGGCGTAAACTTTGATTTCATAACCAGCTCCTGGGAATAGGTCGGTGAGGAGAATGTGCGTGTCTTCAGTCATTCGTGTCACTGATTTAGCAGCTGAAATAAAATAATGATTATTAAATACAGCAGTCTACATATACAGATCTATATTTATCTATATATAAAAGAAATAAAGCCCCTCGTATATGGGTGGCTTAGTCAAAGCAAAAAACTTGATTCTCTGTGGAAGGAAAATACAAAGGAAGGGACTCCCCGGTCCACTCATGCCATTCCATTTAGTAGACTTTTTAGACACGTAGGGAAACACGGAGGAGGTATGCTTGCTCCCCCTCAAAAGGCGAACACATATTAATACTAATCATTTAAATGAAAAATATGAGATAATAAGCAATGTGTATCAACGTAATAAGATAAAGAAATATAAAAGAATATCACACATACTGATCAATCATATGGTTTGCAGACATGGTGAGAAAGATTAGACTGAGATGGTTTGGGCATATGTGAGGAGGGATGAGGGGTATGTTTGGAGAAGGATGCTTAAGGATGGAGCTGCCAGAAAGGAAGGGGAGAGGAAGGTATTAGAGGATGTTTATGGATGTGATCAACGAGGACATGAGGGTGTGTGTGACAGAGGTGGATGCAGGGGATAGGGTGACATGGAGACGATTGATCTGCTGTGGTGACCCTTAATGGGAGTTGCCAAAAGATTCAATGCTGAATATGATTTTTTTCCATCAATGGCACTTGCTATTTTCCAATTAATTTTACCTGTGTCATTGCTCGTGTAAACGACGGCATACTTGTCTTGTAGCAAGGTGACGTCGCCCTTCCAAGATATATGTTAAGACCTCCGGGAATTGGCTGAAGTTCCTCGATGATAGGAGATGATGGTTCTGTATTAGAAGAAAAAAAAATTGGGCAAAACAATAGAACATATTGTTGGGAACTGCAAATACCTGTACAATCATACTGAATAGTCATTTTATTTCTAAACTTTTTATATGACACAAATAAAATAATATCAAAGCATATTTCTGTTGTCACATATATACCCTATTGGCGATCAAAAAGTTATTCACATTAAGCTAAATGTTCGTCTGATCCATGAACCAAACTCTTTTTTAATGATAAGGAGCAAGTTCTGAAAGGCAGAAGTTTGATTTCCCAAAGTAGGAAGCATATTTAATGTGACACAATTAGTTCCATTTCAAATATGGTTGGACACTGACAGACTAGAGCTATAAGGGGGATTAAGGCTGGCTATCGTTCCCAACACACTGCAGTGGGATTGAACCCAAAGAGTGGCAGACCTGTCGCTTCCCAACTTGCGCATTATACCACTGAGATAGTGTGGAAGAGTCAAATTATAAAAAACTTACTTGTTGCAATATAATGGACGACTGCATCGCTCTCAATGTTGTTGGATATCGCGACGACCGACACAGAATAGTTTCTGCCTGGGAAGAGTTGGTCAACACTCTTCGTTTCAGTCAAAACGTTAATTGCTAAAAACCTGTCAGATGTTCCGATTGATTCATACTCTACCAGCAAAATATAAAATAAAGTTTTTAACACATGCATATGTATGCACAAGGGCGAAATTCCCTTTGTAAGGGAAATGGTCGAGCCAAAGAACACAAATTCACCAGAAGGTAATGTACCTTGATCACTCCTCTAACCTCCTTGGGGATCAAGATCTGCCACAATTCCCCTAACCACCTTGCTTAGGTCATCCACAGGATAAGTGGGCAAGGATCTTCGGCTGTGAAACTCAAAATCCGCAACTGGCTTATCCCCACCATTTTATCTTGAAGCAGCCCCACCACACCCACCCATCCCAGTTATCTATGTAACCAGGAGCGAGAAATCCCTTTGAACCGCACCACCTATACACACCGTCGTTTGATTTCCAAATCCTGCACCTGAAGTAAGTATTTCTGGAACTCTATGGGAACTGCACTCTCCATACATGGAGAGTCACATATCCCAGAGGAAAAACCGATCTTGTTTAAATCACTTATGAAATTTGAAGACTATGAAAGTCCTCCTAGTTAATAATCAAACAAGCATGTACAGTATTACTTAGAAAATCAGGACAGAGCATTGGGATTATTGACAAACAAAGATTAATTGAGTTATTTACCCTATAATGATCTTAGTATGAGATTTCGTTTGGTTCCCAGGTCACAGTCACTTCTCGTGTCTCCTCGTCTTCGGCAGCAGCCGTGTTCCTTACGGGTAAAGGACCTGTACAACAATAACAATAATGATAAAGGCCATGATGATGATAATAATAATAAAGTCGATGATGATGATGATAACAGAAATAAAAATAATAATAATAATACTAGTTATGAAAATAATTATTATGATAATAATAATAACAATAATATTTAACAGACATTACTTGAAAAAAATTAAGTGTCTGAACTCAACAAACGTACGAAGTCACAAACATAAATATTTATATTTATGAATATATTTATTTTGTTATTAAATGACACGTGTATTCCACATACAAAAGATGTTACTTCACATAATTTGCAGGATTGTATGTTGCTTACCAGTATTTATTGTAATCATTATCAAAATTGTCATTATAACTACAATTATCAAAAAACACACACACAATATTCGAAGGAAGGAAAGCAGAGACCAACAAAAGTAACCTCTGAGAGAGAGAAAACATGTAAAGAAATATTGATGAGAAAAAAAAAGTCTAAAAGACCTTTAAGAATTCAAAGAAGTGTTCATTAGACGATACAGAACACAGGAAGAGATGGGAAAGATAAAAAAATTGTTGCAAGAGGCAAGAAGGTTAAATGAGGAAAGAAATAAAGGAGAAGAAAAATTTTCATATCAGAGTTCTTCCAGACATAGGGGAGATAAAGAAGATAATGACAGAAGATCAGGGGATGGGGCCTTATTAAGATTGTTATACACAAATGCTGATGGATTAGCTGGTAAGGCAGTAGAATTAAAAGATAGGATTCACAACAGTAAGGCAGATATAGTAGCAATTACAGAGACTAAGTTGAGTGAGGACATAAACAGTGTAACAGTTTTTCCTAAGGGCTTCAGAATATTAAGGGTTGAAAGATCTGAGAGGACTGGTGGAGGGATAGGACTGCTCATAAGTGAAAGGATTCAAGATGAAGAAATAAACTTGGCTATAGAAAGTGAGTTCAAAGAATTTCTTGTTGCTCGCATAAATACTGGGTCAGAGAGCATTATAATAACTGTTGTATATAACCCACCAAGGAACCAGAATAGGCTTGAAGTTTATGAGGAAAGTCACATAGGTACTATTGAAGTCATAAACTCAGTTATTAATATGGCACGAGAGAGAAAATGTAGGATTTTGCTTATGGGAGATTTTAACCATAAAGAGATAGATTGGATAAATCTTGACCCACACAGTGGTGAGGGCTCATTCGGGGCAAGATTCCTAGATTGCGTACAAGGGAATTTCCTACACCAACATGTAATGGAACCAACGAGGGCCAGGGGTGGGGATGAGCCATCACTACTTGATCTAGTATTCACAGATAATGTGTTGGATATTGAAATAGTTGAGTATGAACCACCAATTGGAAAGGGTGACCACTGTGTGTTGTTGATGGAGTATATCATTGAAGATATTCTGCATGAGAGTAGAGGCAATGAGGACATGAGGAGGAACTATCCAAAAGGAGATTACATCAAAATGAATGAGCTTTTTGCAGTTATTGACTGGAGAACCTTATTTTACAACAAATCTGTACAAGAAATGTATGACATATTTTGTGAGAAATATGGGAAGACAGTAGATTGCTGCATACTTGTCACCAAAGTAGGTGTAATTCATGCCAGAGAGAAAGGGTTCGATAATGAGTGTAAAAGAGCTAAGGAGTGGAGAGACAAATGCTGAAAAAGGTATAGGAGGAGAAAAAACATAAATGCCTGGCAAACCTACTAAAAAACAAGAAATGATTACCTAAGTAAAAGAAGAAAGGCAGAGAGAGGCTATGAGAGGGACATCATCAGGAAGGCTAAAGAAAATCCCAAGCTTTTTCACAGCTTTATCAGAGGAAAACTGAAGGTAAAAGAACAGGTTTTAAGGCTTAAAAGAGCGGATGGAAGCATCACTGAGACGGATGAAGAGATCTGCAAAGACTTCAACAAGGAGTTTCAGTCAGTATTTACAGCAGAAAATACCCAACCCTCTCAGACTGCAGAGACAGATGCTCAAGGGCCGGTATTAAAGAACATCAACCTTACAGTCACAGAGGTATGCAAAGCGCTAATGGAGTTAGATGTTCATAAAGCTACAGGTCCTAATGATATATCCTCTCATGTACTTAGAAAATGCGCAAACTCAATATCAGTGGCACTAAGTATCATATTTAAAAAGTCACTGGAGTCAGGGGAGATTCCAAGATGCTGGAAACAAGCAAACATGACAATTATCTTCAAAAAGGGAAGGAGGGATACGGCTCTGAACTATAGACCAGTTTCCTTGACCAGAATAGTTTTCAAAGTTATGGAGAAACTACTAAGGAAACATATCTCTCATATATATATATATATATATATATATATATATATATATATATATATATATATATATATATATATATATATATATATATATATATATATATATATATATATATATATATAGTAGTCGCCGTGGCTCAGTCGGTAGCGTCTCCGACTCTGAGGCGTCAGGTCGAGGGTTCGCGCCCCGCCACGGTCTGAGGTTAGCAAAGGCATGCACTCAGCGTAAGGATTACATCTGCCAAAACAAGTCCTTCTCAAGAAGGCAACCGTCCTAGCCCTTGGTTGATAAGGGAGTCCGTGACGTAAAACCGGAACATATATATATATATATATATATATATATATATATATATATATATATATATATATATATATATATATATATATATATATATAAATCTTTTTTTTTTACCCCGACCGGGACTCGAACCTAGGACTTATGATTACTAAGTCAAGGCGCTACCACTACACCACAGAAGGTTAAAAGGAATCCAACCTTATAGCTTATATCTGCTATACTTAGGAATGAACGCATTCTAATTGAATGCCACTATGTTCATATCACAGATTCCCCAACCTCACTCGTGGCTTCATTTTAGCATTTAATTCAATTCCTAATCTCATTTGGGCCATGAAATAACCAATAAGCACATTACATATGTGAAAACATGAATCATTTTTTTACCCCGACCGGGACTCGAACCTAGGACTTATGATTACTAAGTCAAGGCGCTACCACTACACCACAGAAGGTTAAAAGGAATCCAACCTTATAGCTTATATCTGCTATACTTAGGAATGAACGCATTCTAATTGAATGCCACTATGTTCATATTACAGATTCCCCAACCTCACTCGTGGCTTCATTTTAGCATTTAATTCAATTCCCAATCTCATTCGGGCCATGAAATAACCAATAAGCACATTATAAATGTGAAAGCATGAATCTTTTTTTTTTACCCCGACCGGGACTCGAACCTAGGACTTATGATTACTAAGTCAAGTCGCTACCACTACACCACAGAAGGTTAAAAGGAATCCAACCTTATAGCTTATATCTGCTATACTTAGGAATGAAAGCATTCTAACTGAATGCCACTATGTTCATATTACAGATTCCCCAACCTCACTCGTGGCTTCATTTTAGCATTTAATTCAATTCCCAATCTCATTCGGGCCATGAAATAACCAATAAGCACATTATATATGTGAAAACATGAATTTTTTTTTTTACCCCGACCGGGACTCGAACCTAGGACTTATGATTACTAAGTCAAGGCGCTACCACTACACCACAGAAGGTTTTTTTAGTGGTAGCCCCTTGACTTAGTAATCATAAGTCCTAGGTTCGAGTCCCGGTCGGGGTAAAAATAAAAATAAATGATTCATGTTTGCACATATATAATGTGCTTATTGGTTATTTCATGGCCCGAATGAGATTGTCATTTACACTTATCGATAGATCTGTTGAACAGACAAGAGCTATCTCAGTGGGACAAAGTGAGATTATCACCTTTTGCCACGGAACGAAAAGGGCTCAAACTCGATATGAGAGACCCATCTTATACCAAAATGAAACAGGGACGAATCAATGGACTAGAGGCTCATCACATTAAAAAGGGGCTAATTCCTAGATCTTGGGCTGCTTGCACTAGTTTCTAAGACAAAGATGCAAATTAAGAACTGCTTGCATGAACTGCAAATTGAAGAGGAGGGCAAGCAATAGGGACAAAATTTACTGCATAAGCTGACCAAGGAAGAGGCAGATCTGTAGAAGTAGGACTGCTCACACATGCATGTGATGTGAGAGTGGAAACAGTGGATCTACAAACCTCTGATTGCCTGCAGGAGAGGTACAAACAGCATTGGTATGCAGGAGTTACATTTTGTGATAACGGTCAGATTCAGAGCACTGTCAGCAGTGCAAACTTGGGACAGCTCTATTAATCCTGAGCTTTTCTGGTGAACAGAGCTAACAGAAACGGATCTGGAGCAAATGAATACAACTACAAGTGGGAATAATTCACGTGAGCTGTAAAAGAATGAAGAATCCGCGTAACCACAACTGCTCAATTAAGCTACAAATGAATCGATAAAATACGTGGATATAGATCTGCTTGTGAAAGTTGTTCAAGGAAGGATGCATCTGATTGGGAATTCTCCAAACCATCCTATGGTATCTACTGCAACGATGCTTGATTTCCAAAAGTACTGACACAGTCTTTCCTTTGGAGCTTATCAGCAGTGTTGAGAGGGGGAAAGTGCAAATTGGTCTAGGCAATTTTTCCTTATCTTTAGCCCAAGCAAGCAGTAAGCTTCCAGATGCTTTAACCAAATGTCAAGAGGAAACAAGCCATACGCATATCAGCAGATCCAAGGTTAACTGTGAGTGCTGTTAAGTTTCAATAGCTAATGTAAGTAAATAATAAAAATATTTACTTAAAAGGCAATACATATATGGCCAACAGTAACTTTTTCACAACTACTTCATATAATTATACAGGAAATTACTAAGTAAATATCGCTGAGGTTGCAGTAGCTCAGTGATTATTGAACTTGACTCAGTAGTGACAAAGCCATCTTCAATCCCCCAAAGCCAACCTGTGTGTGTCTAACTCCATTCAAATGGGGATTATTAATTGTACATAAAACGGCAAACTACTAAGATATTGGTGCTAGAGTTCTGTATAACAAGATTTCCCACTTAAAAATGATTACATTATTAAGATGAAGGAATAGGGAATACAAAAGTTACAATTTTCACCTTTACTTACACATTTGCATAAGGCACAGTATCAAAATTAACCCATTTGGAAAATTTACCAGAATTCTCTCAAAAATGTACAAATAACAGTTTTTTAAATATACCAATTACCTCAAATCTTCACCAACCATTCTATATTATCTAATATTCATATCAGTGAACTACATTTTAAGATATTATACATGTGTTTCGACTTTGTTTCATTCACTAATAATAATAATAATAATAATAATAATAATAATAATAATAATAATAATAATAATAATAATAATAATAATAATAATAATAATAATAATAATCCTCGTGCTATGAGTCATTATTAGTCCCCATTATGAGGGCGGGACAGATAGTGTGGCTGGGGAATTAAGGTTGGATGGCCTTCCTAGCTCCCCACAATAATAATAATAATATTAATAATAACAACAATAATTATACATCAGTCTGTTATTGCATTATGCTCCATTTTACCTCTGGGGAATGGATGCGTGTCTTGACATGGACAATCCCATTACAAGGTTGTTGTGACTCTTGTATATATAATACAGTTATACATGTGTATACATACACAATATTTAACTAATCAAAATTACTAACAAAAGGTTACCCATTCCGTTTTTCCAATTCTAATTTTAATACCAGTTCTTCCTGTCATGCCATAGCGCAGCAGTTAGAGCAATCGACTCAGGAAGCGACAAACCCATGTTCGAACTAACCGTGGGGCACTAGGAAGGGCATCCAACTTCAGTTCCAAAGCTCAAACCATCAGAATAAGTATCTTCCTTAAGGGGGGTACAGACGATCATTATTACTGTCAGTAAAAATACTGACACTATTCTATTGGTGTGGAATACTACGTCCATATGATGGACACACCGACAGTAATAATGACAGTACAGGGAAATACTGTCAGTAATATTGATCGTCTGTTTAGCCCTTTAGCATTCAGAATTGTTCGGCCAGGCACCTTAAGAAACAATAACAAAAACAACAATACTGCTACAAGATAAAGAGGGCAAGAAAAAGACTACTGATCCAAAATATTGAAAAAAACTTCCTTGAACAGATTACTGAGAAAAACATCAACAAATGCAGCTCTAAAGAAATTTCATCATAATTGGTCATGCACTGACTTGTGCTTTAACATGTGGTACACCCTTACCACCCCATAATAATGGCATTCGAACTAGCTTATAATATGAAACACGTCCGAAAGGACTGTATGGAGGTTCTATTAAGTGACCTGTTTCTGGAAATTTGTGAACCTGAGGAAAAAATATTAAAAAAACTTTATCAATGACTATTTCATTTAAAATAAAAATATATAGGCTACTACCTCTTCCAGGAACACCATATATCTATTTTGTTTAATTTTTATATAACTTTATAACATAAGAGAAAAATGCAAAATAATGCTAAGAAGTTTCTCCAGTAAATGATTATGAAAGACTCATATTCTATAATAATCGAATACTTTGCTTCTAATTTTGCAATTTTTTTTTTAGATTCTCCACCCACGGATGGGTGGAACGGATCATGGAGGACCCATAGGGCGTTTGCCAGCCGGCACAGGCCCCAACCCCCCACTGTGGTGCCCAGCCACAGCAGTAACCTCCCCAGTAAACAGCTTAAACTCTCTTGCCTGGACGAGGCGCGATCCGTCGACCTCGCGAATGCGAGGCCAGCACGTTACCAATGTACTAAAGTTAAAGTATGCGGTTTTAGCTCTCCTATCAGAGGCATCGCCCCTGATCTGCTGGGCATCAGCCGGTGCAAGCCCCAACCCCCCACTGTGGTGTCCAGCCACAGCAGTAACCTCTACAGTAAACAGCTTAAACTCTCGGTCCTGAACGGGAACCGATCTGTCGACCTCACGAATGTGAGGCCAAAGCGTGTTACCACCGTACTAGTCAGGAGGCTAATTTTGCAATAGTAATTCATTTCCCTAAGAGGATTTAAACTATCAAAAATAACTGTAGTGTCAGCTTTCCTATTAGAAACAAAAAGTAACTTGAATATGAGGTAGGAGGTAAACCTGAGTTTATTATTCTCAATATTTTAAAATTTGAGAAATGTCAAAATTGCATTAGTAAAGTTGACGTAAGACGAGGAAAGACTGTAAATCTTCAGGAACAATGACACCATATTGCATGGTTTCAGAGAGAGAACTATTTAACCTAGTATTAGCAATCAAGCAAGGTTAATCCTAATTATCTCCAAAGCCATATTAATCATGAGAATGTTACTCATCTATCACCTGTATTATTTCCCTCTGCGAATTTATCAAAAACAGCGTCTAATTAAAAACAGGTTCCTAGTCACTGTACATATAATCTTCTGTTTCTTTGTAATATTTTGCTCAGGAAATTCATCAGAGAAGTGTCTACTTAAAAACAAGTTTCTAATTAAGCATAATCAACTGCCTCAGAGTAATAGAACTTTGAATTTATTGGAAAAGTGTCCAAGTAAACACAGGATATTTCTAATTACAATAAATGGAAAATTATATATATATATATATATATATATATATATATATATATATATATATATATATATATATATATATATATATATATATATATATATATATTGCAATAAAGATATAATTTCAGTATATTTCATAAGGTCCATGGTCAATACCTTGTCTGGTAGAAAAGTAAAATCTTTTGAGTTCTATATTTAGTGGAAACACATAAAACTATGATCATTTTGAGAACTTAAAATTCAAAATATAGCTACAGTTTCTATACTGGAAATGCCAGAAAATATAGAATTTTCACATGCTGGATACAGTAGCATCAATATAGCTGAACAATAAAAATAATGAGTTATTTGTTAATTATATCCATTCTTCTGGGTTCAGTGGGATGTGATGTCATGGCGAAAAATGAAAAAAAATTATTGGAACTGCAGATGAATAGTGAATTTTCGGTGGCAGTGTAAGTGTCATAAAAATATGTGGATGATTAAACTTTTAAAACAGAGTAAAATAATGTAGTAAGAAAATTAGGAGATAATAAAAATAATTAAACTATGAAAATTGTATAGAGTATGACGAAAATTAGTTGGTGATTAATAATTTTACTCTTGATACAGAATAAATTATGAAGAAAATTGGGTAGCGATAAAAAAAATTAAACTATTATGACAGTAAAATTTATTAAGAAAATCTGTGGAATACATGTAAATTTAACTATTAAATCAGAATAAAGTATCACCTAAACAGAGATGATAAAATAAAATAAACATAAAACAGAAACAATCTTAAAGTTTTCCTTTAAAGGACTTTGTAAGATGCCTAGATAAAAAGCGGCAAATGTCGTCCATGCGAGCTCTTGACCTCTAGAGTGAGATTTCAATTTACCGCCCCATAAAATACTCCCACTGACAAATTTATGATACAACACATTGCAGAAATTTGAGTAAGAAGGCTCTATCAAGTGTCCTGATCCCTTATACTTGTGAACTTATGAAGAAAAAAAAACGATAAATTTATTTTAAGGATCTTTAACAATTTATTGTTATTCCAAACACGAGAATTAATTTAAGTTTTGAGTGTTTTGACGCCTGTGTTTTATTATAATTGCGAACCTACAAAGAAAATAAACAAAATGAAACAAACACAAATGTATAATGAATGATCAGATTATACATCACACACACTCTTTTCTACTAAGGGCTAGAACATTGCCTTCTTCTGAAGAACTTTTTTTTCAAGTGCGACCGACAATGACCAAATGCCATTTCTAGCCTCAGACCGTGGCAGGTCTTGAACCAACGACCTGACGATTCAGTTGCGCACACTACCAACCCGACCACAGCTGTACAGTAACTTCTAGCATAAATTTTAAATATAAAATTTCATTGACCGGTAAAATTATCCATTTCGTAACCCTGAAATAGGATTCTACGAGTTGGAATGCTGATTGGTTGGTTATATAAAGGTTGCATTATCGATATATCCTTCTCTGTGTATACGAAATCAAGTTTATATCAGTTAGGTAATTCCTTTTAGTATAGTCTAACATCAAATTACCTAATACCATTTTCTGTAAAAAATACTCAGCTTAGTTTTCTATGACAGCATTTCAAGGGGAACTAATGTACAAATTTTAGAGAAATAAAAATCATAGATTTCTAGGCTTGCATTTGAAGGGGGACGAATGTATAATTTTTAGGCAAAAAAAAAAAAAAAAAAAAAAAAAAAAATTACACAGTTTCTATATACTTATATATGTAATGTTAACGTTAAATAACGGTAAAGGTCCAGTATAACTCCGGCGCCTTAATTTTGGTCTTGTTTTCTTCCAAACCTTCACAAAACCCTTTTTTGTTGTTGGCTGCCCCCCTATTGGGGGAGACAGCCAAGGTAGATTGATAGACATTAGTAATAAGTGGCGGACAAATGCCACATAACCTAACCTAAACTTAACCTAATCTAAACCAAACCTAATCCTAACCTAAACCTAGAGGGTAGGAGGCATTTGTCCGCCACTTTTTACTAATGTATTATATATAAAAAAGGGTTTTGTGAAGGTTTAGAAGAAAATAAACCAAAATCAAGGCGAGGGTATTATACTGGACCTTTAATTTAATTAACTTAAAACATTCAACAGTGATATAGTAGTCACCGTGGCTCAAGCGGTAGCGTCCGCGACTTTGAGGCGTCAGGTAGAGGGTTCACGCCCCGTCACGGTCTGAGGTTAGCAAGGGCATGCATTCAGGGTAACGCTTACATATGCCAAAACAAGTCTTTCGCAAGAAGGCAACCGTACTAGCCCTTGGTAGAAAAGGGAGTCCATGAAGTAAAACCGTAACATTAAACATAATAAAATGCTTAAGAGTTTATTCTGTCTCTGACAGTATTTTTAAATCCGTCTTTAGAACTTGTGTGACACGGAAATTTTTTATAAACAAATGTCATATGAATATAAAAAAACTATAACTCACCTGCTGGCTAGTTCAGTGGTAACGCGCTGGCTTCGCATTCGTGAGGTCGAAAGATCGGTTCCCGTCCAAGACCGAGAGTTTAAGCTGTTTACTGGCAGGAACTGCTGTGGTTGGGCATCACAGTGGGGGGTTGGGGCTTGCCCCGGCTGACGAATACCCATTGTATTGTAATGGAAATAAAGGGTTATTACTATTATTATTATTAAGTGATCATCTAATGTAATTAAATTACCATATATACTTACAATAGAATTGGGTAGTTTACAGTTTAGCGGGGCATGCCGCTCAACGACCTCATCCCTCCACTCAAGTAAGTAGTGCAACCCTAACCTGACCTCGATCTGCCACCCACGGTCGACCCTCGGTCATTCTAGTTCAGACTTTTCAATTAGTTAACATTTAGGTTAGGTTAGGTTAGGTTCTAGTCAGAGCCTATCGCCATCTATTGGTAGGTTTTGACTAGAGAATTGGTGGAACATTGGTATGCCCCGCTACACTGTAGGTATTCCATAGAATTTTCACCCATAAAAGGAGCAAGCCATCTCAACTTGATACCGGTCCCAGGCCCAGATATATGGAGAGTTAATGTCAGAAAGGCATCCGGCCTTAAAATATGAGTCATAATGAAATATATTTCAAACGAGGCTGAAAAACAGAAACGGCATGTGTATGGTAATAATGAACTCTTTCACTGATTTTCTAGTGTAACTGAACTAGTTTTGGCGTCTAATTGCACTAGAAAGTTTCTAGCTCACATACAAGCAAATCGGCGCGTCCTCACACTACAAAAGTCAGCAAAAAACTGGCTTGAAAATGATGAAAATTAATATTAGCCCCTCCCACTTTATTCATTTTCAGGAAGTGAAACTCAAGGTTACGTCATCAAGGAAAACAACTGAAGATCGACTAAGAGAAACTCATTTAAAAAACAGACAAACTCTTCTAAAAATTAAAATTGCAAATTTTGTAACGTACTTCATCATCATCCTCTTCATAATAATAATAATAATAATAATAATAATAATAATAATAATAATAATAATAATAATAATAATAATAATAATAATAATAGTAATAATAATAATAACAATAATAATAATAATAATAATAATAATAATAATAATAATAATAATAATAATAATAATAATAATAATAATAATAATAATAATAATAATATGCATAAGTATATATATATATATATATATATATATATATATATATATATATATATATATATATATATATATATATATATATATATAGAGAGAGAGAGAGAGAGAGAGAGAGAGAGAGAGAGAGAGAGAGAGAGAGAGAGGAGAGAGAGAGAGAGAGAGAGAGAGAGAGAGAGAGAGAGAGAGAGAGAGAGAGAGAGAGAGAGAGAGAGAGCATAGGTCTGGCATAGCAAAGGGAAGCATGTGATCCGGTAGACCTGGTATAGCAAAGGGAAGCATGTGACCAGGTAGACCTGGTATAGCAAAAGGAAAAATGTGACCTGAAGAAACCTGGTATAGCAGAGGGAAGCGTGTGACCCAGTATACCTGGTATAGCAAAAGGAAGCATGTGACCTGAGGAAACCTGGTATAGGAAAGGGAAGAATGTGACCTGGGCATACCTGGCATAGCAAGGGGTATATAGTGGCCTGAGGAATCCTGTTATAGTAAAGGGATGCATGTGACCGGGGGAAACCTGGTATAGCAAAGGGAAGCATGTGACCTGAGGAAACCTGTTAAAGCAAAATGAAGAATAGGACCTGAAGAGACCTGGTATAGCAAAGGGAAGAATATGACCTGAGAAGACCTGGTATGGCAAGGACAAGCATATGACCTGTGGAAACCTGGCACAGCAAAGGAAAGTTTGTGACCTAAGAAAACTTGGTATAGAAATGGGAAGAATGTGACCTGAGTAGACCTGGTATAGCAAAGGGAAGAATGTGACCTGAGGAATCCTGGTATAGCCAAGGGAAGCATGCGATCTGAGGAAACCTGGTATAGCAAAGGGAAGCATGCGGTCTGAGGAAACCTGGTATAGCAAAGGGAAGAATATGGCCTGAGTAGACCTGGTATAGCAAGGAGAAGAATGCGATCTGAGGAAACCTGGTATAGCAAAGGGAAGCATGCGATCTGAGGAAACCTGGTATAGCAAAGGGAAGAATATGGCCTGAGTAGACCTGGTATAGCAAGGAGAAGCATGCGACATGAGGAAACCTGGTATAGCAAAGGGAAGAATATGGCCTGAGTAGGCCTTGTAATAGCAAGGAGAAGCATGCGATCTGAGGAAACCTGGTATAGCAAAGGGAAGAATATGGCCTGAGTAGACCTTGTAATAGCAAAGAGAAGCATGCGACCTGAGGGACCTGGTATAGCAAAGGGAAGCATGCGACCTGAGGGACCTGGCATAGGGAGGGGAGGAATAAGACCTGGGGTTAAGAGAACCATTTCTATAAATATGAAACAATAAGAAGTGAAGAGGCGGAAAGGCACAGAAGCCCATAAATTAGATAACAAGAAAATATGGTCTATATATTTCCATGGCCTACGAATAAAGATATATCTCTCTTTCACATGCTGCCTCTCAGGGATATAAGCCAATACCTTTAATATCTATATGGACTATTTTTTCTCCTCTTTCCTCCTCGTTCTCTATTTCTTCATTTTCCTCATTTTCCTATTTCTCTTCTTCTTTTTCTTTTTCTTTTTCTTTTTCTTTCTCTTTCTCTTTCTTTTTCTTTTTCTTTTTCTTTTTCTTTTTCTTTTTCTTTTTCTTTTTCTTTTTCTTCTTCTTCTTCTTCTTCTTCTTCCTCCTCCACCTCTTTTCTTCCTTCCTTTATTCTCCTTCTCCTCTTTTTCCTCCCCTTCTCCTCACCTTCTCCACCACTTTCCCCTCCTCTCCTCTTCTTCTTCCTTCTCTTTCTCCTCCGCCTTCTCCTCTTCCTTCCCTTGTCCTCTTCCTTTACCTCCTCCTCCTCCTCTGTTTCCTTCCCTTCTCCTCACCTCCTCATACTCATTCCCCTCCTCTCCTCCTCTATCTTCCTTTTTCCTCCTTCTCCTCATCCTCCTAGAGGCTTCTCTTCATCTTCCAGCTCCACTCCTCTTCCTACTTATGTTTATCTTCTTCCTCATTCTTCCTTAGTATAAAGACTTGCTTGTGTGTGTGTGCGTGTGTTTGTATGTCTGTCTGTCTGTGTGAGTGTGTGTATACTCGCGTGTGTGTATGTATTTGTAGGAAGAAGTGAAAACGCAAATTTGTATGTTCATGTGTGTGTGATTGTAGATGATATGTGTTTGTGTCTGTGAATGCGAGTGTATGTATGCGTGTGTGGGAATGTGAGTGTTTGAGATTGTGTGTTTTTTGTGTGTTTGCAGAGTGACAGCATGTTTGTATGAGTGTAAATATATAGATGTGTGTGTGTGTGTGTGTGTGTGTGTGTGTGTGTGTGTGTGTGTGATTACCTAATTGTGATTACCTAATTGTGTTTACGGGAAAGAGCCCAAAGCTCGTATCTTCCCGTCTCCTGATAGGTTCCATTTTTAGACTTAGTGATACTTATCGTACCTGTCCTTAAAACTATGGATTGAGATACCATTAACTACCTCCTCGCTTAGCGAATTCCAATTATCAACTACTCTTACACTGAAAAAGTATTTCCTTACATCCTGCAAACAAGTTTTCTTACGAAGCTTCAAACTATGACCTCTAGTTCTAGAGCCAGCCATATCGAAATATCGATCCCTATCCACTCTATCATAACCATGAAGGAATTTAAAGACTGTCACCATATCCCCCCTTACTCTTCTAGCTTCGAGTGATGGCAAGTCTAATTCCCTCAGCCTCTCATCATAACCGAGATTGCATATTTCTGGCACCAGTTTCGTGGCATGTCTTTGAACTTTTTCAAGCTTAGCTATGTGCTTTTTCAAGTGCGGATTCCAAAAGGGGGCTGCATATTCGAGTTTTGGCCTCACATAGGTTACATAAATATTTCTGAACATTTCCTTGTCCATGTGCCTGAAGGCTACCCTTACATTTGATAAGAATGCATATGCTGCCCTTACTACGCTATTTATATGTATTTCTGGAGACAAATCTGCCAGTATGTTTACTCCTAGATCTCTCTCATTTTCTGTCTCTTGAAGTTGTACTCCAGCCACCGAGTAGTCAAGCTTGGGCCTTGTGTGTGTGTGTGTGTGTGATAGATCAATAGATATATATATATATATATATATATATATATATATATATATATATATATATATATATATATATATATATATAAATTATATATATATATATATATATATATATATATATATATATATATATATATATATATATATATATATATATATATATTAGATAGATAGATAGATAGATAGATAGATAGAGAGAGAGAGAGAGAGAGAGAGAGAGAGAGAGAGAGAGAGAGAGAGAGAGAGAGAGAGAGAGAGAGAGAGAGAGCACATGAATGAATGTGTACGTGTGCACCTGAATGCTGTGTGTATGTATATGTGGGTGTAAGTCTATATGTACTTTGTGTGTGCTAGTCTGTATGTAGTTGTGTATATGTAAGCATTTGCTCTCTCTCTCTCTCTCTCTCTCTCTCTCTCTCTCTCTCTCTCTCTCTCTCTCTCTCTCTCTCTCTCTCTCTCTCTCTCTCTCTCTCTCTCTCAACATACTCCAGGTCTCCTTTCCATCGAGATTAGAAACTAATTTCCCTAATTCAACTTGATGTAATTAGCTATGAAAACAGGGAAAGATTAATATCCTAATTAATATATCATAAGGACTGCTTGTGTTCTATCAACACAAGTTAGGTTTGTATTCTGGCAAAATAAATATTTGCTTTGTGTTCTGTAAACAAATGTTTGTTCGTGTTTAATAAACAAATATTGTGAATAAATGTTTGCTTTGTGTTCTGTAAACAAATGATTGTTTGTGTTTAATACACAAATATTGTGAATAAATGTTTGCTTTGTGTTCTGTAAACAAATGTTTGTGTTTAATAAATAAATATTGTGAATGGATTCAATCTACAGGTGTATTTCTGTGCTCTACCATAAACATTCTGGCAAAATAAATGTTTGCTTTGTGTTCTGTAAACAAATGCTTGTTTGTGTTTAATAAATATATATTGTGATTGGATTCAATCTACAGGTGTTTTTCTGTGCTCAACCATAAAAAAAAAAAATGCGGTTTGGCTTGGTTAGTAAAACACTACATTGTGTGTTCAGATAAAACACGAATTTGCTTTTATGTTCCATACAAACACAATTTTGTTTTGTGTTGTATCAATACAAGATTCTTTTTTTATTTTTTTTTTTGGTTCTATCAAAACAAGTCTGTTTATTCTGTCTTTTGTCGCGATTCGATATCGCTTTTGGTATTCCAATACCGGAAGTCTCTCTCTCTCTCTCTCTCTCTCATCTCTCTCTCTCTCTCTCTCTCTCTTCTCTCTCTCTCTCTCTCTCTCTCTCTTTGTTTCCGCATACCATCCGTAGTACTAAAAATGAGCACTTTTCAAATCAATTTTAAATTTCCATTCTTCTCACTGCGACATTCCGAAAAAAT
>JAXCGZ010021379.1:0-15000 GCA_037179515.1 Halocaridina rubra
AGAATAAATAAGTAGAGTAGAATAGAATAGGTTAGACATGCTGAAAATACAATTCAAAAATGGAGCTGCCTCGTGTGTGCCAGTAGGCATGTTGCAGTGTCCTCTATTCTTATGTTCTTATGTTCTTATGTTCTTAATACCTTAGACACCTTCAAATATAGATTAGATAGTCATATGACAGAGGTAGGGTGGGTATGAATAGGTTAGTGCTTATCAGAAAAATCATAAAAAGAAAAATATAATAAATAAGTTGAGTAGAATAGAATACGTTAGACATGCTGAAAATATTCATTCAAATATGGCGCTGCCTCGTGTGTGCCAGTAGGCATGTTGCAGCGTCCCCTATTCTTATGTTCTTATGTTCTTATACACGTACTCAAAGAGAACAAAGAAGAATCATGAGAAAATAGAAAATGGTCTTAGGACCTGGAATGGTTAAACGCAAAGAAAATTTATATCCGGGATTTATCAGATCAGAAAATTATAAAGGATATCACCAGCATATATAGCCTAGTTAAGCTTGGTGTACACAAACCCTGATAGGGCATTAATTATTATTATTATTACTATTATTATTATTATCTAAATAAGCTAAGCAAAAAGAATAGTTGGAAAAACGTCAAAGACTATAAACCAGATGCCTTCAGCTGTGGAAGCAACTTGGTTAGGAATAGTGATATATCTCATATTTTAGTACTAGTAATATTCCCCTATTATTAAAAAAAAAAATCATCGTTACAGTCATTTTCATATTTTATTTGTGCTTAGCTTAAACACCTAAAGCTCCACTAAATAACATGGCTTGAGAACTCGTCCCACTTACTAATAGAAGCTGAGAAAAAACTTTTTGACTTCTAATTAAAGTTAAAGTTTGCCGGTGTTTCAGTTCCGATGTCCATCTGGAGATGCTCCTCAGAACGTCAGCCGAGGCAAGCCCCAACCCCCCCATTGTGGTGCCCATCCACTGCAGTAACCTTCCCAGTAAACAGCTTAAACTCTCGGTCCTGAGTGGGAACCGATCTGTCGACCTCGCGAATGCGAGGCCAGCGCGTTACCACTGTACTAGCCAGAAGGCTAGTGCTGACTCAAGCAAAAGAAAATGTGCAATGACTGGCATTGACTTCATTCCTTTTAATGCATGTAGCACGGAATATGGAATGTTGAGTGCATTGGAGAAGTTGATAAATATTGTGATTAACAAGGCAACTATGCCACAAATAAATGTTTGTTTGTTTGTTAATTTAGGAATAAGAACTTTTAATGCCAACATAGTTCTTAGCATATAATAAGAACATAAGAATAGAGGACACTGCAACATGCCTACTGGCACACACGAGGCAGCTCCATTTTTGAATTGTATTTTCAGCATGTCTAACCTATTCTATTCTACTCTACTTATTTATTCTATTTTTCTTTTTATGATTTTTCTAATAAGCACTAACCTATTCATACCCACCCTACCTCTGTCATATGTCTATCTAATCTACATTTGAAGGTGTCTAAGGTATTGGCATTTACTATCATACTAGGAAGCTTGTTCCATGCATCAGCTACTCTATTACCAAACCAATTTTTACCAATTTCCCTTCTGAACCTAAATTTATCAAGCTTAAATCCATTATTACGAGTTCTGGTTTGATCATGAATTTTTAAAACTTTATTAATATCTCCCTTGTTAATCCCTTTAAACCATTTATACACTTCAATCATATCCCCCTAACTCTTCGCCTCTCTAGAGAATGTAGATTAAGTTTTTTTAATCTGTCCTCATATGGTAGATTTCTGATATTGTGTATCATCTTGGTCATTCTTCGCTGCACTCTCTCCAAGGATTCAATTTCCATTCTATAATAGGGTGACCAGAATTGCACAGCATAATCTAAATGGGGCCTAACTAATGCAAGATAGAGCTGCAAAATAACTTTTTCCGTCCTATTGCTGACGCTTCTTGAGATAAATCCTAAAATTCTGTTTGCTTTATTTCTGACTGCTGTGCATTGCTCTCTTGGCTTAAGACTACTACTCACAAGAACTCCCAAATCCCTTTCACACTGAGAACTCATGATTTCATGGTTATTTAGCTTATAACTAGTATTGTCTTTTATAGTACCCATTTTAACTACTTTACATTTTTCAACATTAAATTCCATTTGCCATTTGTCCGACAATTCAGATAATCTATTTAGATCTTCCTGTAAAGCATGAATGTCTTCTTTTCCATTTATAGTTCTACCTATTTTAGTGTCGTCTGCGAATTTACTTAGGTTACTACTGATATCCGAATCCAGATCATTTAGATATACGATGAATAATAGGGGACCCAGTACCGAGCCTTGTGGTACCCCGCTAGTAACCGAGCCCCACTCTGATTTCTCTCCATTTATGCAAACCCTCTGTTTTCTGTCTTTTAACCATTGTTTGATCCATCTGAGCACAGCTCCTCCTATACCATGAGCTTCCAGCTTTTTAACTAATCTTTTGTGAGGAACTCTATCAAAAGCTTTGCTAAAATCTAGATATATTGTATCATATTCTTTGCCACAATCTACTGCCTCGTAAACTTCTGAATAAAAAGACAGTAAGTTTGTAAGGCACGAAAAACCCTTAAGAAACCCGTGTTGTGAAAGTTTTATCAGTCTGTGTAATTCTAGATGTGCCCTTATTTTATTTGCAATTATGGATTCTAGAATCTTACCCACTGTTGACGTTAAACTTACCGGCCTATAATTATTCTTTTTAACACGTTCTCCTTTTTTAAATATTGGTACCACATCTGCCAATTTCCACTCCATGGGTACCGATCCTAATTTTATTGAATTATTAAATAATGCAGTTAGAGGACAACTAAGCTCTTCCTTGCATTCCTTTAATATTCTAGCATATATTCCATCAGGTCCCGGAGATTTATGAGCCTTTAATTTATCTATTTCTTTTATTACCTCCTCTCTCGTAATATTTATTGAACTAAGTATATTATCGGGACTGTCTCTGTAAATGGATTCTACTTCCGGAATAATCTGAAATGAGATTCTAATGACGAAACTGGGGATGATTATTCAAGTCTAGGAAGAATAAAATAAAGTAATTAATCATGATAGATTTGACATCAAAAAATATTAAAAGATTTTCTCAAGATACAATTATTTTGTACAACTGAAGAGAATATTCAACGAATATGTTGTTCCGGAGTTTAACAATAACAACTTACCCAGTGTCTTGACCATTGTTAAGAGAACATTATGAATGAATAGACTAGCTTTATTAGGATTAATTTCATGTCCTTATCATGCACTAAGTGGTAAGTTTAGCAAGATATCTAATTAGAGAATCAGCTATAGCTAGTATCATGCTAAGGAGTGAAACAACAGTAATTATGATAGTTTCATCAGTATGAGAAACTCATTTGCTTTCCAAACCCCTTCACTTGAAAAGAATATCCAGGATTAGAAACAAGAGAACAAGAACACTACCCAGAGGAACTCCTGAGATCGCACTACTGAATCCACTGTAAAGTCCATCTACCACCACCTTCTAAGTCCTGTTACTTAAAATTGCAAGATAAGACAGAAAACATTCTCCAATTTCCAGTGTTTCTTAATTAACAAAGATACGCTTATGGATAAGACGATCAAAAGCAGCACTAAAGTCAAGTTCAATCATGCATGCCTCTGGACCAAAGTTCAATGCTGTTTCGTTTTAGATTCTCCACCAACGGATGGGTGGAACGGGTCATGGAGGACCCATAGGGCAATCGCCAGCCGACACAGACCCCAACACCCCTTTTTCCAGATTTGCAGAAATTATTAGAATATCATCACACGTGTCCAAAGTGATTATTCTGTGAAACAATAGGTTGGGCTATTTTAGAACGGTTTAGATGAAATAGGTATAAACGTAACCGGGCGATAATCCTCGGGTGTTCATATGACCTTTAAGGAGAGGATTTACATTACTAAAGGTAGAACATCCAGATCAGCTTTCGATACATTACTGTCTGTTCTGGTGCCAATAGCTCAGTACTTAAACAAAATTCATTAGTCTCAGTGCCATTATAAGCAGCCAAGTCCAGGATAAGACAAAAAGGCTCTTGACTTATCAACATCAATTTAAGCAGCTTTTAGAGTTTACAGAAATTAAAGGGAAAGACTTATCACATGAAGGAATATGTAGAGGTTATTGCAGAGCCAAAATCAGATAAAAAAATGCATACGCAGTGATGCAGGTCTTGCAATTGCTAAATTATTTCAAAAGATTACAATATAATGAGGCTGGATAGATCTGTAAGGATTAAAGGATAGATAGTTGATGTCATTAGCGAAAAGTTTCAGGTTAAAGAGCTTATTATTGCTACAGAAAATTATATTAAGGATTTTAGCCTGGCTCGCATAAATATGGCTTCAAGGAGACTTTTGTGAGAGATGTGAGAAAATAGTGTTGTATTCCATTACCAGAATAGAACTTATTAATGCCAAAGCTAAATGGTTTACTCATGACTGTAAGAAACTTAGCGAGAGAAGAAACTACTGCTTGAAAGTTTTTTTTTTTTTTTTTTTTTTAGGATAGGATAGGATAGGAGGGGAAAAAAGGGAGGGGATTAAGGATATAAGGGAATTGGAGGGAAAAACACTAAAATTAAATAAAGAGAAAAAAGAGAGGGGCAGACCCTCGTGCTAAGTTTTGATCTGAAATTCAGATTCTGAATTGATACTTGCTGGAAAGGTATAGAATGAGGGAAGTAAACAGGCCTGGTTGGAGGATAAAAATGCAGGAAATGAGTACCTAAACGTAACAAAAGAAACAATGAGAAAATATAAACGGAACTCATCCACACTTTTGTCAGAAGGAAATAAAAAAAAAAACTTGTTATAAAAAATCGAAGGTCTCAAAAGCATAATCATTAACATATATATTGTTTTTATATAAGTAGTCACCGTGGCTCAAGCGGTAGCGTCCGCGACTCTGAGGCGTCAGGTCGAGGGTTCGCGCTCCGTCACGGTCTGAGGTTAGCAAGGGCATGCACTCAGGGTAACGATTACATCTGCCAAAACAAGTCCTTCGCAAGAAGGCAACCGTCCTAGCCCTTGGTAGAAAAGGGAGTCCATTACTTAAAACCGGAACATTTAAGAAATTGAAAACTAAATATTGCCAATGTTTCGATATGAGAGGAATCAAGGGCAGCTTCTGTAACCAAATTGAAGGCAATTATGGTATCTGTACAGTGTTTTGATAAATTGAGAATACTATACGAAATTAAAAGCGACAATCAAAAAATACTTAATGTGTTTTATAGTATTCCACCTAATTCCAAATACATATCTTTTTAAACTGGAATTTTTGTCTCTAATGTCGAAACTGGAATATATTTTTTCATGAGTGTGACACCGGAACAGGCAAGAAAACTGCCCCTCATCAGTATTGCTAGAAAAAGAAATGGATAGAATGTTTTGATGCTCAGAATGGAATATACTTAAGATCTGTGATACGAAGGTAGGAATATAAGACAATATATTTATATAAATGTCACTGGCAATGGACACTCGTAAATTCATAAAAATTAATAAATCAATATCTTTATCTTAAAAAAAATATACTTATTTTTCGATTAAGCCTAAATATGCAAAAGGGCAGTTGTTCATTGCTACTGGAATAAAATTGATAAGATTTTCTATAATCATTGCATGAGAGAGAGAGAGAGAGAGAGAGAGAGAGAGGAGAGAGAGAGAGAGAGAGAGAGAGAGAGAGAGAGAGATTTCCAGGTCAATTTTATCCATAACTGGAAAAGAGATGTACCATGTAATAGGAAGCATTAGAATAATTCCTTTATTGGTGGGAGAAAGTTGCTGAAATTAGAAATATTATAATTTTAAGGCAATATAATTTATTAATGGCTCTATTAACATTATTGCAAAATTATAATGAATATTTTAACTGAGGATTGGATTTGAATAATATGATATTTACAAAAAGTATAATAATTCTTAGGTTTGGAGAACTCTAGAATTATTCGCATTAGTCGACTCTCTCCTTATAGCAGAGTATTCGTTTGGGAAGAATTATTCGCATTAGTGGACTCTCTCCTTATAGCAGAGTATTCATTTGGGAAGAAGACTTAAGAGCCTCTAGGAAATACATAAGCCTTGAAGGGCTGATGCATGTATGCATATTAGTTTAAGAAATGACCATAACCTTTCATACAAATATCAACTGCATTCAAAACCATTATAACAGAAGACAAGAAACAGATGTACAAGTAGAATAAACTATTCTTGATTAACAAAACTTTCATGTTGTACATTAAGCTCTAAGTATTTGAATTAAATGCCTATTAGTTTGACGAAATTATAATAACCATTCATCCCAATATCACTGCATTCAAAATCAGCATAACCGAAGAAAATAAAATGATATTCAAGTGAGGTAAAGATATTCTTTAATACCAAGAATTTCATGCTGTATTTAAACTCAGAAGCATTTGAATATTGACAGATTAATCCTGTTTTCTTTTAAAGAAATATACAAGTAGTATCTGTATACTGGGAAGCAACACATTGAATAGTAAGGGAGAAAGTTTTGGGATGAGTTGCATTCCATGCTTCTTGAGAGAGATTGGTGCAACATCACAAAAATTAACATCAAAAGAAAATTCCAAAGATGCTATAAAAAGAAAAAGAACAACCTATCTTAAAAAATGGAATAACATAAGATGTTTACTGGAACAGCCACTGACCTTTTTTTCCCCTTTAAATACAAAGCAAAAGAATGTTTGAAATCAACTTACTTTTTTCAACTCTAATATATAATATTTTCAATTTTCGTAAGTAGTCCCTTTGTATGCTTGGAACATGCCGCGAACTGTCAACTGCATACAAGAAACCTTCAGGAGCAATTCATATTTCCATTGGCTATTTGTGAGTCCTTAAGACCAAATTAGGTTCAGTCGTAGAAGAGGCACCGAGTGAAATTCTATGTTAGCAAAATGTGGGATTGAGGTAAGGTTAGGTTAGGAAGAGTAAGGCTTGGTACGTGTGAGATAAAGTTAGGCTAAACTAACATAACTTGACCTAATCGAACCTAATCTAACTAATCTAATCCACCTACCCTAATACCGATCCAAGCTTAACACCGAGTATTCTTGGATATTCGTTACACATGTCTTTTTATCCCATTACATCTGACAACTCACTATACACTCCCCATCTCTGTTTCTCTCTATGTTTTCTTCGTGCCCAGGCCAGAAGAGGATAGATTTATTTTCATTTTTTTTACCCGTCCTGGTGTCACAATCATAAAAAAAAGACACCCAAATCTTACACCTCGTGTCTCTTCTGGGGAATGATCCCAAAATTAATTAAATTCTTGCAGTCAAGCTATCACACCATGATAAGACTGTGCAATTATACTACTCACTGAACATTATAATTTTTCAAGAACATGAATTATGCTTTTTATTACTGGATCACCTCTAAATTTTGTTAATTACTTTTTTATTACCTTTGTAAAAAAAAATTGTCTGAGCCTTTTCTTGGTATCTGATCAAAAGTTGTTTGTTTTGACTGTGATCCTTGACTCAAACGAAGGTTAAGTATTTCTGTCTTAATGTGAGATAAAGTTTATGAAGTTTAAAACACGTTTTTTTCTATAAACTTGCTCTCATTTCAGACACAACTTTGTATATTTATTAGAGGAATGAAAATACACCATAGATACTGTGTCAAGTACATCTGCCTATATATCTGTCTATTTGCAACATGATTTCTATTTCACCCTCCAACAGGACTGATCAACCACGCATATGAAATTATTTCGGGGGTTTTCAAATCAACCGTGTGTTACTACCTACTCCATGGCCCCTGGTGTCAAGATGCTTATACTTGCCTCTGGCACCGACAGAACAGAGAATACTAAGAACAGACTGTATGGATCTTTAGGACAGCCATATACCATAACCTGCTTTAACTTTTTTTTCTTTAGATTCTCCTCCCACGGATGGATGGAACGGGTCCTGGAGGACCCAGAGGGTGGTCGCCAGCAACCTCCCCAGTAAACAGCTTAAACTCTCTTGCCTGGACGAGGCGAGATCCATCGACCTCGCGAATGCCAGGCCAGCGAGTTACCACTGTACTAGCTAGGAGGCTCCTGCTTTAACGGTTGACCTAAGTCAGTGTTGGCATCTTGAATGCATGTGAAAGCATACCTGCGTTACCCTTAGAGGGTGATCAAGGTGTAATGGATTTCATTCTCCAGCTTTGGGTATCTATTCTTTTACAATTTGTAATAAGCCTCAAGTAGCCTCCTGCTTTCCTATATCAGATTTTTCCCACAAACAAAACCATACCTGAAATTTATTTAATTTTACCATTTGACAAGCCAGAGATACATTCAATTCTCTGGGGCCTTGGGGTCGCTACCTGGCAACTGAGATTAACGTCATCGCCAAATATACGACATCTTCCTTGTTCCGGTTTTACGTCACGGACTCCCTTTTCAACCAAATGCTATGACGGTTGCATTGTTGCGAAGGACTTGTTTTGGCAGATGCAATCGTTACCCTGAGTGCATAACCTTGCTAACCTCAGACAGTGACGGGGCGCGAACCCTCGACCTGACGCTTCAGAGTCGCGAACGCAACCACTTGATCCACGGTGACTATACGACACCTTCCTTGTAATTCGGGTAAAATAGCATGGAAGTTACTACAACTAATCAAAGAATTCTTCATAAAATAAGAAGATGAACTGCCATCCAATCTTATTATTGAATAATAATAATAATAATAATAATAATAATAATAATAATAATAATAATAATAATAATAATAATAATAATAATAATAATAATAATAATAATAATAATAATAATAATAATAATAATAATAATAAACCTTTATTTCCATTATTCAATGGGTATTCGTCAGCCGGGGCAGGCCCCAAACCCCCACTGTGGTGCCAACCACAGCAGTAACCTGCCAGTAACCAGCTTAAACTCTCGGTCTTGGACGGGAACCGAGTTTTCGACCTCGTGCATGCGAAGCCAGCGCGTTACCACTATGATTGATAATAATTATCAGAAGGAATACTCGTCTATAACTGCTGTCACCAATCATCACAACCTTCACAACTTTTTTTTTTTTTTTTTTTACGACTGTGACACCAGGACGGGCAAAAAAAAAAAATGCCCTCATCGGGACTGGGCACGAAGAATACACAAAGAGAAATAGAGATGGAAAGTGTAATGACTTGTCAGATGTGAAGGGATAATGAGAGATGTGTAATGAATATCCAAGAATATTTAGTGTAGATGTAGGCTACCAGACTTTTCGTCTTAATTCCATCAGAAACTATGTATCCAACTCTCTAAGTCTCTTAAGAGAACATCTAAGCCTTTCTAGCTCTCTGAAGAGAATATCTAAGCCTTTATAGTTCTCTTAAGAGAATATCTAAGCCTTTCTAGCTCTTTGAGAAAATATCCAAGTCTTTATATAACTAATTGTAAGGGAGTGAACCCTGAAGACATAATTAGTATCCTCCTTTGTAAACAACATTGTAGTCACCGTGCCTTAAACGGTAGCGTCAGCGACTTTGACGCGTCAGGTCGAGGGTTCGCACCCCATCACGGTCTGAGGTTAGCAAGGGCATACAGTCAGGGTAACTATTACATCTGCCAAAACAATTTCTTCGCAAGAAGGGAACCGTCCTAGCCCTTGGTAGAAAAGGGAGTCCGTGACGTAAAACGGGAACAACAACTTTGTAAATATAACTCATATGACTTCATTTATTTTGAAAGCAACTTTAATTCTGCATATGTCCCAAAGGAAAAAAAAACTATATTTTATATCTCTTAACCAAAATGAATGAAATAATGAGAATTTTAATATATTACAGGTGAAAAACTCATGTTTTCTGTCAGATGTGATAATGAAAATAATAGTAATAGTAACAGTAGTAGTAGTAGTAGTAGTAGTAGTAGTAGTAGTAGTAGTAGTAGTAGTAGTAGTAGTAGTAGTAATTAAAAGCTGTGAGATGTGATATCGATTTTGTCTAAAAGTCTCGCGGAATTGCCAGAAGTATAAAAATATCAGCTAACTATGATATTTATGATACAAAGTCTTTAGTAGTCTCATTAATCACATAGCAGCAAAACAAATTGAATGTTAATAATAATAATAATAATAATAATAATAATAATAATAATAATAATAATAATAATAATAATAATAATAATAATAATAATAATAATAATAATAATAATAACAATAATAATAATAATAATAATAATGATAATAATAATAATAATAATAATAATAATAATAATAATAATAATAATAATAATAATAATAATAATAATAATAATAATAATAATAAAAATAATAATAATAATAGTAATAATAATAATAATAATAATAATAATAATAATAATAATAATAATAATAATAATAATAATAATAATAATAATAATAATAATAATAATAATAATAATAATAATAATAACAACAACAGCAACAACAACAACAACAAAATAATAATAATAATAATAATAATAATAATAATAATAATAATAATAATAATAATAATAATAATAATAATAATAATAATAATAATAATAATAATATTAATAATAAAAATAATAATAATAATAATAATAATAATAATAATAATAATAATAATAATAATAATAATAATAATAATAATAATAATAATATGAATAAGAATATGAAAACTCTTAGTGATAAACAGCAGTGGATTATGAATGAGATGGAGGGAGAAGGTATGATGTAAGATGAAATCTTCAAGGAAATCTCATTACTTCCATGACCTCTAATTAGTTGAAGGCAAAAGCGTTTTGTCTCATTACTCTTCATTAATGAGGCGAAAAAGGTATAGAAATTTAACGAAAATGAATTAACTAAGAGGAACAAAAATGCCAAAGAGAATATTCCTCCTTAAAACGAAATATGATAAATTATATCCCAGTGGGGAATTAACCCCTACAGGGCGCGTCCCTCAGGTGGCAGATGAGGGTAGCTCTTAAATTTTTGAAAGCCGTGGACTAAAAACGGATGACGACTGGCCTTGCAAACCGGACATTGTACTTCTCTGCACGTGAGCCCAATAGGAGCATCAACGGAAGAGGATGCTCCACACTGACAGGCTAAAAAGCCTACCTGTGGGAGGAAAGAAAGAAAGAAAGATATGTATGTATCACATATTCTTCTTCTTCTTCTTCGCTGATATTCTCCCTTGAGGGTGAGTGGACCTTCCCCTTTTTGGCCCGCAGGTGGGGTATCACATATTCCTCTCGGAACGGGATAGGTTAAATGATATATAAATACGAATTTCCAGTTTAAAAATGAGCCTTTATAGGTTTTTCTTTCCTTCTTTGATATATTTTCCTACAAAATCTATTATATTTGAAATAATGACCATGTCTGGTACGTTTCCGCATTACTATTTTGTTCAGGGAATAGATCAAGGAAATCTGAGGAACTTATATAAAAAATTATTTGAGTTATCATTACTTAATACTTCAGTACTTCCTCATGTTGTTGTTCCGGTTTAACGTCACGGACTCCCTTTTCTACCAAGGGCTAGGACGGTTGCCTTCTAGCGAAGGACTTGTTTTGGCAGATGTAATCCTTAACCTGAGTGCATGCCCTTGCTAACCTCAGACCGTGACGGGGCGCGAACACTCGACCTGACGCCTCAGAGTCGCGGACGCTACCGCTTGAGCCACGGTGACTACATCATCAGTGCCTACATTATTTAGATATTTAAAATCATAAACTCAAATTTCAGTTTAATTTCTAGACAAGTGTATGACATCGCAGTAATTTATGTCTGGCATACAATCTCAAGATATGAAAAGACATTTAAGTACTCAAATTAATCATTCAGTTGTCTAATACATTAAAGAGAAACGTCTCTTAAAAAAAATCGAAAGATGACAGTTGGGTATTAGAACAATTAATACAGGAATATATTATTATATATTTCTCTCTTACATGAAGGTGAATGTCTGTTCCTAATATATGATAATTTTGCGGGCATTTTTCCGGAAATCGGATATCTGTTTCTACTATATCTATGTATAGATATATCTAATTCTTATCGTCATTGATTTTTCTCATAAAATTATGATCTCTAAATCCATCCTAGAATAACCCTTGTAAGAACTGAGATAAGATATTATCAGAAATATCCTGTGTTTCAATTGCATTTTCTATATTTCAACACCTCCATGAAGAAAGCTATGGCACTATAGAAAATCTTCTATATGTGATTAGCAATGTGTTGCCAAGGAAAAACAGAGAAGGTGGATAGTTATGGCTGTCCATTACTCTCTTAATTGCATGTCTAAATCACAGATAAAATATTTGATCAAGTTTTGTTTTTGTGTAGCTACTTAGGTGTTCTTATAAAGCTGCTACAAGAAATCAACGATAGCCTGTATTCTACGTCTCCCAAGATATGTGGGGATGAGCAGCGTAATAAAGCTTGAATTTGGCCTTGATATATATAATATATATATATATATATATATATATATATATATATATATATATATATATATATATATATATATATATATATATATATATATATATATATATATATATATATATATATATATATATATATATATATATATATATATATATATATATATATATATATATATATATATATATATATATATATATATATATATATATATATATATATATATATATAATATATATATATATATATATATATAAATATATATATAAATATATATATATATATATATATATATATATATATATAATATATATATATATATATATATATATATATATATATATACATATACATATATATAAACTCTCGGTCTTGGACGGGAACCGATCGTTCGACCTCGTGAATGCGAAGCCAGCGCATTACCTCTGTACTAGCCAGCAGGTTGGAGAGACTGTATCAGTGATGCCAGTGTTACAAATGAACTTAAACAACTCAGTTCAACTTCCTTGGTTTACAAGTACATCCACATGGAATTAATGTTCAGGACAATAAGATATTAGGCGTCACATTATAATTGTATTTTTATTCTGAAATAATATGAAGAAAGGAGCACGCTAAGAAAGTATATAAGTTCAAGGAGAGGGAAAAGGGAGAAAGATATATATATATATATATATATATATATATATATATATATATATATATATATATATATATATATATATATATATATATATATATATATATATATATATATATGTATATATATATATATATATATATATATATATATATATATATATATATATATATATATATATATATATATATATATATATATATATATATATATATATATATATATATACTAAAAATCCCAAATTTGTGTCAATGACTCATTGCTTATAATCCCATCAAACTATATGTATGAGAGAGGATAGAGACCACACCTCTATAAATAACAAGAAATTTATGATAATAGCATTAACTACAATAATTTGAGATCAAAAGATATCACATGAAAGATCATACCATGAAATTCCAAATATATTCTTATTCTCCACTGACACCAATACATCCAAGAATCACACAACATAAGATAATAATCTAACTCTCCATATACTAAAGCTTCATATATTCTTATGGGGTATCAGACGATGTTGTTCTGGTTTTACGTCACAGACTCCCATTTCTACCAAAGGCTAGGACGGTTGCCTCCTTGCGAAGGACTTGCTTTGGCAGATGTAATTGTTATCCTGAGTGCATGCCCTTGGTAACCTCAGACCGTGACGGGGCGCGAACCCTCGACCTGACGCCTCAGAGTCGCGGACGCTATCGCTTGAGCCACGGTGACTACAGACGTTATCAAATGTTATCAACTTCTCAACATAATAACTTTCCAATTGAAAGTAAAGAGAAAGATCACAAACACGAATCTTACTTTGGTAGATCTTTCTCAAAGTAAACCAACTTTTGAAGGCCTAGAATTATAATCATTAACAATTGATAAATAATACCTACTACTTAGGTAACTCGGGGGCTGGAGCTATCGACTCGTGAAATGAAAAACCAGTGTTAGTGTCCACCGCAGAGCGTTAGTAAGGACATCCAATCATTATTCCCATACTCCATCTGTCTGTGGAGAGTAATAGTAGCATATAAAACATCAAAGTACTACTACAGCAGTTCGTGCTGCTCCTAATACTACTACTACTACTACTACCACTACTACTACTACTACTACTACTACTAATAATAATAGTAATAATAATAATAATAATAATAATAATAATAATAATAATAATAATAATAATAATAATAATAATAATAATAAAAATAATATTGATAGTAATAATAATAATAATAATAATAATAATAATAATAATAATAATAATAATAATAATAAAACAATAATAATAATGATAATGATAATATTAATAATAATAATATTAGTAATAATAGTAATAATAATAATAATAATAATAATAATAATAATAATAATAATAATAATAATAATAATGATAATAATAATAATAATAATAATAATAATAATAATAATAATAATAATAATAATAATAATAATAATAATAATAATAATAATAATAAAAATAATAATAATGATAATAATAATAATAAAAGTAATAATAATAATAATAATAATAATAATAATAATAATAATAATAATAATAATAACCATAATAATAATAATGAAATTAATAATAATAATAATAATAATGATTATGAAAATAATAATAAAATGAATAATAATAATAATAATAATAATAATAATAATAATAATAATAATAATACTAATAATAATAATAATAATAATAATAATAATAATAATAATAATAATAATAATAATAATAATAATAATAATAATAATGATAATAATAATAATAACAAAAATAATAATAATAATAATGATAATAATAATAATGAAAATAATACTGAATTTAATAATAATAATAATAATAATAATAATAATAATAATAATAATAAT
>JAXCGZ010021379.1:20000-22500 GCA_037179515.1 Halocaridina rubra
TGACAATATCTTTAGAATTTATTGTGCCAATAATTCCTTTCCAATGCAATTCACAATTTGAATTAAAAGTTTGGTTTTCTGCACCCTCGACGCAGCATAAATGATAATAATAATAATAATAATAATAATAATAATAATAATAATAATAATAATAATAATAATAATAATAATAATAATAATAATAATAATAATAATAATAATAATAATAATAATTACAATAATAATAATAATAATAATAATAACAATTATAATAATAATAATAATAATAATAATAATAATAATAATAATAATAATAATAATAATTACAATAATAATAATAATAATAATAACAATTATAATAATAATAATAATAATAATAATAATAATAATAATAATAATAATAATAATAATAATAATAATAATAATTATAACAATAATGATAATAATAATAATAATAATAATAATAATAATAATAATAATAATAATAATAATAATAATAATAATAATAATAATAATAATAATAGCAATACTAATTATAATAATAATGATAATAATAATGATAATAATAATAATAATAATAATAATAATAATAATAATAATAATAATAATAATAATAATAATAATAATAATAATAATTATAGTAATAATAATAATAATAATAATAATAATAATAATAATAATAATAATAATAATAATAATAATAATAATAATAATAATAATAATAATAATAATAATAATAATAATAATAACTGCATCATGCTAGTTCTGCTTTCTGTTCACTGATTTCCTGCTTTCATTCTGACTGTTTTATATGTGTGCTCGTTGAAGGTGCAACATATAAGTCATACCCAGTTACCAGTGGTGTACCGCAGGGCTCTGTTTTGTCACCTACTATGTTCTTTTTCTTCATCAATGATTATATTCAGTCCCCATCCTCTTCTCTTCTCCACGCCTTTGCCTACGAGTCAGCCCATAAAGTTTCCTCTTCTTTCTCCTCATGACCTTAGACTTCTTCTCGATATATATTCACTTTATCTTCTACTTTCAAATCCGATTTAACTAGAATATCTTAGGGGGCACGCAGGACATAGCAATATTTAATGCCTTCAAGAAACAGCTTCTGGCTACTTCTTTATCTGTTTTTTCCCTATTTTGTCCCTATTGTCTCTAGAAACAACGAATTGGTCCTTATTTTTTTATGAAAAATATTAGGGATTCAGATAGCTTGAAATTTGTGTTGTGATGATAAAATAATTGTAATTTCTATAACTGCATCTTGAAAACTGGTGATTCTGTTTCGTTTTTGTAATTTTCTTTTCCTTTCCCCAATGACAAGAACTCTATAGAATCTTTATCTGTTCTATGAAGAATACTTTTCTCACTTCTCGGGTGCTTCATATCATTCTTATTTCTTTGCTATCTTATTCGTTAACGATCTTTTTTCTTACTTTGAATCTCGATTCTTTTTTCTCGTACCAGACAGGTATCATCTCTTTCTCTTTTCTATGATAACTTCTTCCATCGCTGATCTGAAGAGTTGGTGAGTTACATCCCTCCCCCCACCGTTGAGGCTGAGTAGCACTCGCCAAGCGGCCTCATTTTATTGTGTGCAAAAAGAGCGTTGAAGGTCAGAGTGTCAAAAGACAAAATGTCGAAAGTCAAAGCTTCGAAAGGTCAAAGTGTTGAAAGGTTAGGTTAGGTTAGGTAAGGTAATGTTAGGTTAGGTTCTTTCGACATATTGACCTTTCGATACATTGACCTTCGAGATTTCATCTTTCAACACTTTAACCTTCAACACTTTGTCGTATTACCCATCGCATAGGTACTGTGTGGAGATTTGTAGCTCGCGGATTGGTCGGTGCAGCGACTGCTTCTTCCCATCTACCTCCAGACTCTGGAACTCTCTTCCTCCTTCTCTCATCACTACTGCTATGACCTTTTTTCTTAAAAAAAAAAAAATGAGAAATCATCATTTCAGGTCAAATCCTGACATATTTTCAGGTCTTCATTTCTTTAACTATTCTTTAAGCCTGCCCCCTCCCCCCTTTTTTATCAACCTCTTATTTCTACATCGTTCTTATGCTGTTACTTTTACTTCTTTTCAATGTTTTCCTGGTGTCCGGGCCCAATGAGGGCAATTATTTTAGTCTCGTCCCATTGTCACATTTAAAAAATAATAAACCTGTGTCCTACTCGCAATATCAATGAAAGAATGAGAATAAAAGATATAGAAAAAAGCTTTTCAGTGTACCTCAAAACATGCGCTGCAAAATACCGAAAGACTTGAAAGTTCTACCTCAAAGAAAGTTATTTGATTTTACATATATTTATGACAAGACGTATCAGGCATTATAAATACTTAAGGTAAAACTTATCCTAAGATTCTCCGCAAATATCTTTCATGTATTAGGAAACATTGTTGAGTGAGGTCATGTGTATATGCATGTATAGGTAATGAGCAATTAGTCATTTTATTGATAAGAAAATAATTTCCTCCACATTTGATTACTTCATGATAGTG
>JAXCGZ010021379.1:30000-40000 GCA_037179515.1 Halocaridina rubra
ATGATGTTTAATTCAATATTTAACTAAACATTATCTTCACGAATCTCCATTAGGGTCCGATTTCTTAAACAGTGTAAACCTAGGATACCATATTGTTAATTAGCTAGACACACACAAATGGATTTCATAAACGGGATCCCAGCCATACACAGAACCGCGTCAGATGCGTTTATGAAATCCATTTGTGTGTCTCTAGCTAACTAACAATATGGTATCATAGGCTTACACTGTTTAAGAAATCGGGCCTAGGACTGAGTACACGAAAAACTTATTTACCATTATAAAATCCATTAATTGAATAACCCCCCCCCAAAAAAAAAAAATAAGACAAAATAACTATGATTCTAACTGGTTACCTGCTAACTGCATATGGGACAACTGTACAGTTTCAAAACTTTCTTTAATTGTCAAGTGATGAAACAGTATCGTGTCAGGATAATCATGGCTTAACTGAAAACTTGATTGACTTGACTTAGGATGGGATGGGATAGGAGGAGAAAAGGAGAGGGGATTAAGAATAAAAGGGAATTGGAGGGAAAAGCACGAAAATTAAATAAAGTAAGAGACAAAAAGGTAGGGGCAAACCCTCGTGCTAAACACTTTATTCTTCTTCTTAGGATGGGATAGGATAGGAGTGGAAAAAAAGGGAGGGATGAAGGATATTTTTTTTTTAAGAGAGTGAAACCGGGACAGGCAGAAACTGTCCTCATCAATAAAGGCCCGGGCACGAGAAAATACCAAGACGAAGGAAAAGAAAAAGGTTAAGGGCAAGGTAGAGATGAGGTAATGTTACACAAAGGAAACCGACAGACAGAAAATATAGTCAAAGTACAGAGGACCTAGAGATATGGAGGATTAGGCCCTGAGATGACGATAGATCCGCTTTTTGAAGGGAGATAGGTCATAAGAATTTAAAAAGACAGAAGGAGGAAGAGAGTTCTAGAGTCTGGAGGTAGATGGGAAGAAGCAGTCGCTGCACCGACCAATCCGCGAGCTACAAATCTCCACACAGTACCTGTGAGATGAGGCTGCTTGGCGAGTGTTACGCGGCCTCGGCAGTAGAGGAGGGATGCAACTCGCCAACTCATCAGAGCAGCGATGGAAGTAGTAGCGATAGAAAAGCGAAAGGGAAGATACCTTACGGCGAAGAGAGAGAGAATCCAGGTTGGAAGTAAGAGAAGGATCATTAATGAGTCTGACTGCCTTAGATTCAACCCTATCAAGAAGATAAGTAAAGGAAGAAGCACCCCAGATGTGTGAGCAGTATTCTAAGCAGGGGCAGATAAGACCTTTGAAATTTTAAGTAATTGCAATGAGAAAATGTAATGACGAAAACGAAACAAAACCCCCAGTTATTTGGATGAAGATTTAGAAATTTGGATTATGTGATTCCTCCAAGACAAGTTAGAGGCTATATGGATTCCTAATATATTGATAGAGTTAAGAGGGTAAAATTCATTAGTTTCGAAGACAATAGGGTTATCAGGAGGAGAAGAAGATAAAGAGATAGCCAGAAACTGTGCCTTGGAGGCACTGAATTCAACTAAATTTTGAGTGCCCCATTCAGATACCCTCTGCAAATCGGAGTTAATAGTAGAAGAAAGAGTAATACGAGATTGATTACGAGTAACAGATGAAGGTTGTGAAGAAAAGACAGAGGAAAAGTGAAGGGTAAAATTATTGGCAAAGGCATGAAGAAGAGGGGAAGATGGGAATTGTAGAAGATCATTGATGAAGAGAAGGAAGAGAGTAGGAGAAAGAACAGAGCCCTGTGCAACACCACTGGTAACAGAGAAAGGGCTAGATGTCGTGCCATCAACAACTACAGATATAGAACGGTCAGTAAGAAAACTAGAAATCAGAGAACAGAAAGAAGGGGTAAAGCCATAGGCAGGGAGTTTGGCCAACAGAGCCTTGTGCCAGACTCTGTCAAAAGCCTTAGAAATATCAAGGGCGACAACAAAGGATTCCCCATAGTTCCTCAGAGAATATGACCATACATGAGTAAGATAGGACAGGAGATTACCGGTGGATCTTGCCTTGCGGAAGCCATACTGGTGATCAGAGATAAGTGAGTTAGATTCATGGCGTTTCAAGAAGTGAGCATTGAGCAAAGTTTCGAAAACTTTAGCTATAGAGGAGGTTAGAGCAATAGGTCGGTAGTTAGAAGGAATAGAGCTGTCACCCTTCTTAGGAACAGGTTGAACTAGAGCATGCATCCAAGATGAAGGATAGATACTGGTTGACAGAATGAGGCGAAAAAGATGGCAAAGCTCGGGAGCCAGTTCATCTGCAAACTCCTTAAGGAACCTTGCATGGATACTATTGGGACCAGATGCCTTGTTCGTCTTTAGCGAGCGAAGAACCTTATGAACTTTGCGTGAAGAAAGGATAAGGAAGGGCATAGGTTTAAAGAGGGGAAAAGACTGAGGAACAGGTGCGCTGGAATCGTTGATAGAAGAGTTGGCAGAAAATGAGAGCCAAAGAGAGTGGCTTTGTCAGTGGGAGAGCAAGCTATAGAACCATCAGAACGAATGAGAGGGGGAAAGCTTGAGTTATAGAAGTTTTTGGAGAGGTTTTTGGCTAAGGACCAGAAGCATTTGTCAGTGGGAGAGGAGTTAAGGTCATCAACTTTCCTTTTTATAAAGGAAGCCTTAGACCTTCGGATCTTAGCTGTACAGCGATTCCTAGCTATAATAGAAGCAGAACGAGTTAAATCGGAAGGAGAGGCTTGGTAAGATCGGTGAGCTTGATTCCTTGCCTTGATAGCCATGGAGCAGGCTCGGTAAGTTTTTGTAGAAGAGGGGATGTACGCCTCCATTCCCGCGGTCATGATCTCGGCAACTTTTAGAGCTACCTGATCAGGGTCGCGGGGCCGAAAGCAGTAGTCATCCCAAGGGAAGTCAAAGAGAATGTTACGCAAATTTTCATGTTGGGCTCTCTCGAAATGCCAAAGGCGGTGCTGAGTAGGAGGAATTGGTGGTGGGGGAGCGAAAATGGAAGCGACAGAGATCATAGAGTGGTCAGATTTACCAAGAGGGGAAAGCACAGAATAAGAGTATTTTGAAGGGTTAGAAGTAAAAAATAGGTCATGAATGTGCAGCATGCTCGTGACGATCAGGAACGTGAGTAGGATGTTTGATAATTTGCTCCAGATCGTGAGTAATAGAGAAAGCAAGGGCCTCACTTCCTCCCACATCAGTGTGAGAAGAATGAAGCCACTCACTGTGGTGTACATTGAAGTCGCCAATGTAGAGAACTTCGGCATGTGGGTGAGAAGATAGCAAGGACTCATGGCACGAGGAGAGATATTCAAAGAAAGACACAAACTCGGTGGAGTTTGGAGAACAGTAGCAGAAGCAAAGGATGATAGTGGTAGTGGAGAGATAGACTTTTAGCCAGAGAACATCAAAGTCAGGAGATTCAAGGTCCATGAGCCTCACAGTAGGAGTGTTAGTGTTGCAGTATGCACAGACCCCACCTTTGGAGCAAAAACGAGTATACAGATTATAGTGGGAGATTTGGAATGGGTCAGTGGAAGCATGTATAGACATCTGGGTTTCAGATAGGAGGAGGAGGTTAGGGAGGAAAGTGCCCAAGTGCTGTTCCACAGACGAAAGCTTAAAGTTCAGCCCACGAATGTTTGAATAGTGAAGAGTGAAAGAAACAGATCTATTGGGAGGTGCAAGAATAAGAGCAGAACCATTACTACCACCAGCCGTTGAATTGGAGGAAAAAGCACGAAAATTAAATAAAGTAAGAGACAAAAAATAGAGGGGCAGACCCTCGTGCTACGTTTTGATCTGAAATTCAGATGATTGTGCTCTATGCTTGATTTTTTTTTTTAGGATGGAATAGGATAGGAGGGGAAAAAAGGGGAGTGGATTAAGGATATAAGAAAAATGGAGGGAAAAGCACGAAAATTTAATAAAGTAAGAGATAAAAAAGAGAGGGGCAGACCCTCGTGCTAAGTTTTGATCTGGAATTTAGATTCTGAATTGATTTAAAGTTTTTTTATTTTTTTTAGGATGGGATAGGATAGGAGGGTGGGAAAAGGGAGGGGATTAAGGATATTAGGGAATTGGAGGGAAAAGCACGAAAATTAAATAAAGTAAGAGAGAAAAAAGAGAAGGACAGACCCTCGTGCTAAGTTTTTTTTTTTAGGATGGGATTGGATAGGAGGGGAAAAAAGGGGAGGGGATTAAGGATATAAGGGAATTGGAGGGAAAAGCACGAAAATTAAATAAAGTAAGAGAGAAAAAAGAGAGGGGCAGACCCTCGTGCTAAGTTTTGATCTGGAATTTAGATTCTTGATCGTGTTGGTTGGTTGGTAGGATGGGATAGGATAGGTGGGGGAAGAACAGTGACGGCGTCGAGTGACCCCTCTTAGCCCTATTCAGGGTGTCATCACTGAAGAGAGGGGGATATAGGATGGGAAGGATTGGGGGGATAAGCACGTAATTTAAAGAAGGGAGAGATGAATAGAGAGGGGCAGACCCTCGTGCTAAGCTTTGGTTAAAAATAAAAATATAATTTAATTCCAGCTTAACATGACTCCCTTTAGTTATTATTTAAATATTAGTATTCATGATGAACATTGCTATTATTTGGTTGAATAGTATAAATGCTATATATACACAGATACATCCATACTTGCGCTCCTATATGCATATTTATATATCAATAAACACTCACACACATACATGTATATGCCTTTTTTTTTTTTTTTAAACCTAGTTTGTTTATATTTTGATAGCATTTGTTAAGAGAAGTTTAGTGGGAGAGATAGATCAGAATGGATTATTATTTACAGATTATTTACATGTTTTTATACACTATTTACATATTATTATTTTTATATTTTTAAATTCATTTGCCCGTGTACATCCACATATGCATATGCATATCCAAATGTACACTTGCAATATTTAGGAATTTATAGGGAGTTCTCGAGTTTTGCTTTATCTGGTATATACAGGTTCTGGTGGATTTCCTGATAATATTGGGGAAATTCTTTTCCACCAGGGATGGTCACTGTTTCTTTCGTTATTTAAAGTGTTTGTTTCTTGAAGAAATTCTTGAAAGTCGATTTCCATTTTCCCCCAGGTTTTAGATGTAAATTTAAATATATACTTATTTAGTGGCTCGACTTTAAGGCTCTTGTGAATCTCTTCTATTCTCTCTATGTATGGTGGTGTTTCAGAGAGAATTCTTCTTAAATTTATATTCTGGATAGCTTGGAGTTTCAAAAGGTTAAATTTCGATAATATGCACATCGGTATTGGAGGGTATATTAATATAGGTCTTATTAAAGTTTTGTATAAGGTGACTCTATTTTTGGTTTTGAGCAGATTAAATCTTTTTAGCTTCGTTGATACCATTTTACTCTGTATTATTCTATTGTTAGTGTGTGATTTTATCCCTGTTCTGTAAATAGTAAAGCCCAGGGTTTTCAGGCTATTGGAGAAGTTTATTCTATTATTATTAATTATTACATCAGATGGTTTATAAGCTGAAATAGATAAAAGTTGGAATTTGTTAATAGTGGTTTTAATTTTCCATTTTTCTCATAGTCATTTATTTTAATTATTTCCCGTTGTGTTTTTCTTACTAAAAAATTCTTATTATGATCAGTAATTATTTGAGTGACGTCGTCAGCGAATAATATTGTTGAGCATCCTATTTCTAGTTTTGATATATCTCTCGTTAATATAGCATAGAGAAGTGGACTCAGATTCGATCCTTGGGAACACCTGCTCTAAGTTCGAATTGAGTCAGATGGCATAAAAGGGCTTAATTGTGTTTTTTCTTCCATTTAAAAGTATATTATTCTGCTATGTTATATTTTCAAGTACAGACGAAAACTTGCTGCAGTTCAAAGAGAAAATGTTTAGATTAATGATAGATAATTTAATATATATATTTTTTTCCAGTTATATTATTTGGAAGCAATAACAAAATAATATTTTTACTTATTAGAATTTATATGAAATCGTGTGAAGACTTCTTCAGTTATTGTAACTTGAGTCAAGTTCTTTATGACAGGCAAGAACTAAAATTTCACAATAAATTAATAACACATTCAAGTCAAACACCAACTATTCTAGAAGTCCATATACCAAAGATATTTATATTAAAACTATATCACCTTGAATCATGTTGGAGTAGTAGCAATGAGAGTCAAAACAATACTAGTAAGAGTTACTAGATTCAGAGCAGATGCAGTTAGTATTAATGCAAGAATGTGTTATCATTCATAACTTTCATTCATAACTGATTCTCAGTAGCTTAAATTTCACCTGAATGCTTCAGCTTTCTTCAAGTATTGACACTGCAATAAAAATTCCTCTTTCCGTAAAGAGACACTAAAGAATTTGGAGTTTGCAAGTAAGAGTTCTCTCATGGTAGACAGAGGTAAGGGATATATATATATATATATATATATATATATATATATATATATATATATATATATATATATATATATATATATATATATATATATATATATATATATATATATATATATATATATATATATCACAAACAAACAAACATAATATAACAAGTAAAAAGAAGTGTTAAGACATCTCTCTCTCTCTCTCTCTCTCTCTCTCTCTCTCTCTCTCTCTCTCTCTCTCTCTCTCTCAGTAAGACACGCCTAATGCATTTGAAGGCATACTTCCTAACTAATTTATCTGGATATTCTATCCTACTTTATTCTCAATTCAAAAAGCTTAGCTAAATTTCTTTTTTTTATAATGAAGAATACTGAAAATACCAGAAGTAATATTTACTTCCAAAGCAACAGATGTTTAACTCCATAATCTTTAATAGCATATAATTTATATTTTGCCTTTCAATTGAGACCCTTTTGTATGTTTCTTTACCAAGCAGAAAACTCAGTCTTGTCCTTAACCTTTTTCTTTTCCTTCCTCTTGGTAGTTTCTCGTGCCCGGACCTTTATTGATGAGGACAGTTTCTGCCTGTCCCGATGTAAAAAAAAAAAAAAGTTTTAGATGTAATCTTTCTCTAGAAAGTAGTAACGAACTGTCCACTGCAAATTATGGTAATTGTGGGCTAAGTCTGACGAGGCATAATGCCAATACCTCATACAACTCCAGTTGTATATAACATGCCGACCTCGCACGAAACATAAAAGTAATAATATTACTATAATAATGATAATAATAATAATAATAATAATAATAATAATAATAATAATAATAATAATAATAATAATAATAATAATAATAATAATAATAATAATAATAATATTAATAATAATAAAATAATAATAATAATAATAATAATAATAGTAATAATAATAATGATAATAATAATAATAATAATAATAATAATAATAATAATAATAATAATAATAATAATAATAATAATAATATAATAATAATAATAATAATAATAATGAAAATAATGATAATAATAATAATAACAATAATAATAATGATAATAATAATAATAATAATAATAATAATAATAATAATAATAATAATAATAATAATAATAATAATAATAATAATAATAATAATAATAATAATAATGATAAAAATAATAATAATAATAATAACGATAATAATAATAATAATAATAATAATAATAATAATAATAATAATAATAATAATAATAATAATAATAATAATAACTAATAATAATAATAATAATAATAATAATAATAATAATAATAATAATAATAATAATAATAATAATAATAATAATACATACATACATACATATACCTTGGCTGTTTCCCCCTTAAATTGGGGGGTAGCCGACATCAAAAAAGGAAAACAGTTTGGGGAGAAGTAATAATAATAAATCACTTAATCAAGCTGATTGCAATTACGCTTAATACACAGAATAATAGCACTTTTTGTTTTTATGAAAAATTTTTAAATTAATTTTTTGAATAAAGAATCTAATTTATATAATCCTCGACTTGTTTTTTTTTATTGACGATTTAATTATAATTCTCATTACTAAAATTTTGACAGTGGAAATGATTTGTGAATTTCCTTATTTTGTTTCATCATAAAAAATAATTATAGATATAAAAAAAGATTGAAAAATTGCCCATGCATACCCAGGATCTGGGTTCTGTATTCTTACTTGTAATATATTTACCTGTCTGATAAAAATATACTGATTTGCATTACTCTTGATTAAATTCCTAACATATTCCAAAATTTTAAAAATTCAACAGTTGGACCAAAACTCCTTTATTTATTGGTAACTAAGAAATTGCCATGTAATGGTAAATAAAATGAGATTTGATTTTTGTATATAGTTTTTTTACAATACCTAAATAAAATGCTTTCATTGTTTTCCTCAACGATTATGAAATAAACTACTTTGGATTTCAGTTTTCCTCCAATTTCAATTAAATACTTAATCAATTCTTCAATGACTTCCATGCCGACAATAGTGGAAGCTCTAAAAAACATGGATGAATTTCTGACTGCTTAACTCTTAGACTGTGATGAGAATAATGATGAATAGAAGAGCTAACATTTACGCATTTTCTATATACTGATATTGCAATATTAGTACTAAATCTATGTACACTGTTCCTGTTTTACGTCACGGATTCCCTTTTCTACCAGGGGCTAGGACGGTTGCCTTCTTGCGAAGGACTTGTTTTGGCAGATGTAATCGTTACCCTGAGTGCATGCCCTTGCTACTTCTTTTCTATTTCTGTACTGTAAATTTTATGAAGAGAACTAGCCGAATAATACCACGTAAAAATTTATCATCTTCCTTTAACGGCCAAATGCATATTATCTTATCTACACACCTAAAAAAAAAAAAAAAAAAAAAAACTCCCTTAGGAAACACTGTGCAACTTTGTTTAAAAAAAAATATAAGTTTCTTAAAAGGGGTAAAAATGGACTGCCAGAGCCATGCCAATTTAGTGAACATAATTATTATTATCCGATACAAATAATATCCTTAATGGAAAGCTTGCTCATATAATAATTGTACGAGTTGTAAGGGGTAAATTAAAGATGCCTGGCGCTACGTCTAAAAACCGCCGCAAATCATCAACTGGCACTTTAAAATAGTGACACAATATCTAAACGAATTCATTCGAATTCATAATTGGCGTTAATGGTCGAGAGTTTCTCTATCAAATCACAGTTATTGTTTATGTGACTATTAGAGATATTGCCAACTAAAGAAAGAAAGAAAACTAACAAGCCATTTGGACAAATCATAAGGGACTGTTCCTACTGAATTTATGATGGGTCAAGTAAGAGTATTAGGTGTATGTGATTTTATAAGTCCAAAATATTAGATTTATAAGTTCTCGTTATATGTATTTTTTTTTTTAGATTCTCCACCCACGGATGAGTGGAATGGGACAGGGAGGACCCGTAGGGTAGTCGCAAGCCGGCACAGGCCCCAACCCTACTGTGGTGCCCAGCCACAGCAGTAACCTCCCCAGTAAACAGCTTAAACTCTCTTGCCTGGACGAGGCGCGATCCTTCGACCTCGCGAATGCGAGGCCAGCGCGATACCACTGTACTAGCCAGAAGGCTAAGTCATATGTAAGATATTGTAACTACAATACAAAATAATCCTTTACATATATTAATATCAGCATCAGGAATGTCAATATATTTTTCTCTAAATCACAGTAAGAATTAGACAAGTCTACACTGTCTATTTTTTTCTTGATATTCCGGAGTTTATATCATGAACATGAGCAGAGAGACTTATATCATCCAGAACATTGTCAGACATATTAACTACAAATTCAGGAGGCGTGTCTTATGTCCAGTCACCTCTTCTAATTGAAACATATGGATTCAGAAACAAAGCTAATTTTAGGCAGCGACCACGCATGCGCAATTAATTGCATTCATGACCGTGGCTCAAGTGGTAGCGTCCGCGACTCTGAGGCGTCAGGTCGAGGGTTCGCGCCCCGTCATGATATGAGGTTAGCAAGGGTATGCACTCAGGGTAACGATTACATCTGCCA
>JAXCGZ010021380.1:10000-12500 GCA_037179515.1 Halocaridina rubra
TTCGACGAACCGTTTGACCGTGTAAACCCCCCTTTAGTAGATTCACAATAACTCTCTGGATAAACTACTCTGTCAAAATAGGGTCCTGACAAGATGGATAATTTTGGTATTAATATACCCTAAGCTTGTCACATAAGAAAACAGGATGAATTATTTTTCATGTATTTTGTCTTTTATGGTAACACGAATATCAACTTATTTTTACTTCACGTTAGCTGAAGCTTCTGAAGTGATACGCTTATTTGCCATTCAAGTGGTTGTTAACTTTTGACAACAAAGCTGCATCAAATACGGTGTGCCTATATACGAACACATGCACACACACGCACATATATATATGCATATATATATGCATATATATATATATATATATATATATATATATATATATATATATATATATATATATATATATATATATATATATATATGCATATATATATATATATATATATATATATATATATATATATATATATATATATATATATATATATATATATATATACATATATATATATATACATATATATATGCATATATATATATATATATATATATATATATATATATATATATATATATATATATATACATATATATATGGGGACAAGAATACCTCCTCCATGCTCCCCAGCATGTCTTAAAACTCGGCTGAATGTGGCAGAGTAAGGGACTGGCAATCCCTTCCTTGTATTTTCCTAACACAGTCAAGCATTGACTCAACTATCTCCCTTATAGGGGGATTATGGCTTTATGTGTGTGTGTGTGTGTGTGTGTGTATATATATATATATATATATTTATATATATATATATATATATATATATATATATATATATATATATATATATATATATATATATATATATATATATATATATATATATATATATATATATATATATATTGTTTTTAGATATTTCCATTATGTCATTTTGGAAATCTAAATATGAAAGCCTAATGAAAGTTTCACTATTCGTGAAACGTGAAGCTATGACAAAACTGATTTAGCACTAAAATATAGTGTAAAGATACATTATACCTTTAAAATACTTGAAAAAAAATATGACATGTCAATCTTGACAAAAGTCTAATAATCAATTCATTCTTTTTTTTTTTTTATTCCACTTTTAGCCCAAGTTCTTGAGATTCTTTACGGTAAGACAAAGACGATTTTAGTTAACTCATGAAGTATGTATATTTATATATGCATAAGTGACTTCTTCACTAATTTTGCCGCAAGTTAGTTAAATGGAAAATAGAATTTTGGTTCCATTCTAATTTGTTCTCTCTCTCTCTTTTTTAATGTTCCTTGCATATGCTCTTTCATGCAAGTGAAAAAGTAGCTCTTTATTAACAATAAAACTCTAGAATTTTGGTCGTCTTCCTTACTTAAATCTTTCTAGATTTCTCATTTTTCATTGCTTTCGAACAAGGTGCCTCTCTCCGATATAAACATCTCTTTTGAATGCGCTAGCAATCAACAAAGGTTATTTTTTCCAGTAATATTGCTTACTTATATACATTAAATTTTGGCTTTTTTTTTTTTCTAATCGCCTTCGAATAAGCTATTACTTTTCTCAAGCCATTGTCTCTTTTGAGTACATTAGCCTTCAATGATTCTAGTTTTATTTCTTTTGTTTACGTGATATTTTCTAGTTAGATATTTTCCTTAACCGAATTCTAACTGTGGTGTTGTAATTTTGGGTGATTTTCCCAATTTGCCGAACTAAATTGGTTGCTCCTTAACTCTGTAGTTTAATGAGAATTCAGCCAACCAAGCTTTGCAAATGCGTCTTGGTAATTCATTACCAAGAAATGAAATTAAATCTTTTCTTTTTATTTTCCTTGTTAGTATCGCCCTAGATTATTTAGCAGTGTGAAGTGAAACACATGAAGCTCTGTACATTAGCATTGAAGCTCATATATTCCAATGTCAAGACTTCACAAGCACCTCATATGCTTATCAGACATTGTCTTCGTTTGAAATATGAATTTTATTTTTGTTTGAAGGTGACACACTGTATTGCATTTAGATCATTTAGAGCCATTACATTTCGCCAGCAGATTATGCTTGCCCGTCTACCCTGTGGGTGACCCAAGCAGGTTGGTTGAAGGGGGGAAATGTGGCAACCCTTTATCCCCAAGGAGCAAAGAGGAGTGATTGAGGTGTGTCTTGGCTCGGCCACCCCCCTTACAAGGGGGAAGAGGGCCACTATTTGCAGTAGTAGGCATTCCCCAGAGTCTTTTGGGCTTGTGAAGGAAAGGGTAATGGTGACCCTCATGTGGCTGATCATGTAACTTAATAGGTAGAGTAAGTGAACCACATTAAGGTGAAATAGTCCTACCAGCAGATTTCTTTATATATATATATATATATATATATATATATATATATATATATATATATATATATATATATATATATATATATATATACATATATATATATATATATATATATATATATATATATATATATATATATATATATATA
>JAXCGZ010021380.1:22500-27500 GCA_037179515.1 Halocaridina rubra
AGGTAAGGAGACGTTCGCAAATGTTCACTAATAACGTTAATGCCTGTATGATATAGCATTCTATATATATATATATATATATATATATATATATATATATATATATATATATATATATATATATATATATATATATATATATATATGTATATATATATTTATATATATATATATATATATATATATATATATATATATATATATATATATATATATATATATATATATATATATATATTTAGATAACAATAACAAGCAAGAAATATTGTTCGAATAATCTTATGATGGTTTAGTTATACAGCTAAAAAAGTATAAAGAAAACAAATTTCTTTCTCATGCATATCTATCTATCTATCTATCTATTTATCTATCTATCTATCTATCTATCTATCTATCTATCTATCTATCTATCTATCTATGTGTTTCTCTATCTGTCTATTGATAGATAAATAAATAAATAGATAGATATTTGTGTGTGTGTATGTGTGTTTTCACTGCACTTGTCTTCATTATAGATGAACATTGTAGCCACATACTCATAAATATATTTATATTATATTGTAAAATATAGAAAATACATCAATTCATGTAACAAAAGTAAGAAAAAATAAACATTAAAATTGTATTTCCCTTTTTCAGAGTATCTCCGTACGAATGGCAAAACCCGCATCCGTGCAATCCGGATCCGGATACATTAGAGAATCAATTTACCATTCTGAATTGCCTGTGGTTCGCTTTAGGCTCCCTCATGCAGCAAGGCTGTGATTTCTTACCTCAGTATGTCTTTTGAAATATGCAAATCTTAGAATAAATAACTTAACATAACCTAACCTAATACAAAGAGCTACTTTTGCTATGCAATTTGTCTTTTTTTTCTAATATTGAATGTTTGTTTTATTTTTACTACCCACTGGTCAGTTCTTGTAACTGGATTCTAATGTTAATAAAGTAAGAATTACATATTTATAAAAAGTTTCATACCAAGATCCAGGTGCATGTGAAGACTTGGATCAAAGCTACACGTACGAATTATGAATATTTTTTGTTTCAGTCCTACTAAAAAGAGATGATACAAGATTCATATTAAGCAATTACCCCTACTAAAAAGAAATATTACAAGATGCAATTGCCCTTAATCTTTTAGTACTTATTTTACTAAGCATTTATAGGCCAAAAATAGCAAATTAGAGATTTCGTTAACTGCTAAAAAAGGGATCCAAAAATGGTTTTATAAAGCTAGATTGAAAAAAGAAACAAACAATGAAATATACAATCAAAAAATTAGAAAAAAAAAATCTGTCCTAACGAGTCAGCAAAATGATCTTTGAATGATAGAAATGGGTCAGTATGTAAAGATGGTTGAATTTTTTCTCTCTTAAAATGTAGTGTAATAGACCGGAAACCTTTCTATTAATATGCATTGTACGTTGCACTGTTTGTGAATTCACCAGTCTATTTCAGGGCTGTTTCTTCGTCTATTTTTGTTTTCTTTCCATTTATCAAGAGTCACCCCTTATCCAGGGTTGTTCCGACCAATACTGATTTATCATCCGTTATTACAAGCATAATTTGCATTATTTTTTTCCTATTTATATCACACGTGATATCTAATCTATTCAGGGATTTTTTGGAGGAATAATTCCTCCGTGTTCCCCTACCTGACGTAAAAGTCGATTAAATGGAGTAAAGCAAGGGGAGTGGGAATCTCTGTCTTTTCTTCCAGTACAGTCCAGTATAGTCAAAATATGTTGCCTTGACTTAGCCACCCCCTTATAATGGGGAATATGGCTTAGTCAAGGTATTTTGCCTTGACTCAGCCACCCCACCCTCGTATAAGGGGGAATATGCCTTTAGTATGTATGTACATAATATGTGATATTTTCCTTTCAATCAGGGCTGTCTCCACGAGAATGGTTGCTGGCATGTGGTGGTTCTTCACTCTCATAATGATATCTTCCTATACTGCTAACTTGGCTGCTTTCCTGACAGTCGAGAGGTTGGAATCTCCCATAGAATCAGTCGAGGATTTGGCCAAGCAAACCAAGATCAAATATGGTACTAAGAGTTCAGGCACCACTAAAAATTTCTTCAAGTAAGCCTAAGTTTTACTGATCATTCTTATTGTTCAAAAATGTCCAGTTTGGGAGATTAAAAGGTGTAATGATATAATTTCTAGTTACTGGTCTCAACTCATGAGTTTTTCTCTCTTCAAAATATATGAGACCTGAATATATGGCAAGATTAGACCCTGAGCTGACTATAGATCAGCCTTTTTTGTAGAAAGAAAGATCATAAACTCGATCATAAACTCTTTCAACATTTAACCTCATCACGTCTTAGCTCTTTGATGGTAGAGGGTCACCCCAAGTCCCATTACTACATTGTTGGTATCCACGCAGTGTAAATGGGCATAGATTTTCTTCCTTGGGGCTTGACTGACAATTTCCTCATATATTTTCGACCAAGTTTACAGCACTGAGCAGCTGCGGAAGAATCCCTTTAGCTCGCATAATCTACTAACAATCTCTCTCTCTCTCTCTCTCTCTCTCTCTCTCTCTCTCTCTCTCTCTCTCTCTCTCTCTCTCTCTCTCTCTCTTAAAAAAAAAAAGCTGCTGTTTCAAAACTTAAAGCTAAAAAAGGCTCTGGAGGAAGTAAGACGCATGAGTCGTTTTGGGAATTGAACTTTTGTATCTTATGGGGTGATCAACACTCTCAAAGCGAGAGGTAGACAAGTACAGATATCTTTATATATATGACAAACCACGTATACGCTCAATTTTCATATTGAAAATGGCGAGCATAGCTATTCATTTCTTGATCTATGCAATGTAGAACTGAAGAAAGGAATTAAACTTCAGCTGATAAAATATTCGAGTTGTATATTTTATGAATTCGTATTTTCCTATCCTTGTATTTAATAGAGAATGGGTAAAGGGTAAATATGCACACCTATGAATCCGCTTAAACAGACAAAAAAATAAAAAAGATTATATCACGCAATGTATCTTCTTCGATTCCGTAAAGATTAGAACATAGTATGTACTCATGAATATATAAATAAATAAATAAATAAATATATATATATATATATATATATATATATATATATATATATATATATATATATATATATATATATATATATATATATATATATATATATATATATATATGTATATATATATATATATATATATATATATATATATATATATATATATATATATATATATAAAATATATATATATATATATATATATATATATATATATATATATATATATATATATATATATATATATACATATATATATATATATATATATATATATATATATATATATATATATATATATATATATATATATATATGAGTAAATATATGCATGTGTGTACACACACATACGCTCACACACACACACACACACATACACACACACACAAAGATCTGAGAGGACTGGTGGAGGGATAGCACTGCTCATAAGTGAGAGGATTCAAGTTGAAGAAATAAACTTGGCTATAGAAAGTGAGTTCAGGGAATTTCTTGTTGCTCGCATAAATACTGGGTCAGAGAGCATTATAATAACTGTTGTATACAACCCACCAAGGAACCAAAATAGGCTTGAAATTTATGAGGAAAGTCATATAGGTACGATTGAAGTCATAAACTCAGTTGTTAACATGGCACGGGAGAAAAAATGTAGGATTTTGATTATGGGAGACTTTAATCATAAAGAGATAGATTGGATAAATCTTGACCCACACAGTGGTGAGGACTCATTTGGGGCAAGATTCCTAGATTGCGTACAAGGGAATTTCCTACACCAACATGTAATGGAACCAACAAGAGCCAGGGGTGGGGATGAGCCATCACTACTTGATCTAGTGTTCACAGATAATGTGTTGGATATTGAAAATATTGAGTATGAACCACCAATTGGAAAGAGTGACCACTGTGTGTTGTTGATGGAGTATATCATTGAAGACATTCTTCCTGAGAGTAGAGGCACTGAGGACATGAGGAGGAACTATCCGAAAGGAGATTACATCAAAATGAATGAGCTTTTTGCAGTTATTGACTGGAGAACCTTATTTTACAACAAATCTGTACAAGAAATGTATGACATCTTTTGTGAGAAATATGGAAAGATAGTAGATTGCTGCATACCTGTCACCAAAGTAGGTGTAATTCATGCCAGAGAGAAATGGTTCGATAATGGGTGTAAAAGAGCTAAGGAGTGGAGAGACAAATGCTGGAAAAGGTATAGGAGGAGAAAAAACATAAATGCCTGGCAAACCTACAAAAGAGCAAGAAATGACTACCTAAGTTAAAGGAGAGAGGCAGAGAGAGATTATGAGAGGGACATCACCAGGAAGGCTAAAGAAAATCCCAAGCTTTTCCACAGCTTTATCAGAGGAAAACTGAAGGTAAAAGAACAGGTTTTAAGGCTAAAGAGAGCGGATGGAAGCATCACTGAGACGGACGAAGAGATCTGCAAAGAATTGAACAAGGAGTTTCAGTCAGTATTTACAGTAGAAAATACCCCACCCCCTCAGATTGCAGTGATAGAAGCTCAAGGGCCGGTATTAGAGAACATCAACCTTACAGCCACAGAGGTATGCAAAGCGCTGATGGATTTAGATGTTCATAAAGCTACAGGTCCTGATGACATATCCCCTCATGTGCTTAAAAAATGCGCAAACACAATATCAGTGGCACTAAGTATCATATTTAAGGAGTCACTGGAGTCGGGGGAGATTCCAAGATGCTGGAAACAAGCAAATGTGATACCTATCTTCAAAAAGGGAAGGAGGGATACGGCTCTGAACTATAGACCAGTTTCCTTGACCAGCATAGTTTGCAAAGTTATGGAGAAACTACTAAGGAAACATATCTCTCTTCACTTGGAATCCTTCAACTTTTTGTCAGTGAGGCAACATGGCTTCAGAGAAGGAAGATCAACAGTAACAAACTTATTAGAATTTTATGATGAGGTAAG